>BHFT01006123.1:0-52174 GCA_004320025.1 Laticauda laticaudata
AAGAAGAGGAAGAGGAAGAGGAAGAAGAAGAAGAAGAGGAAGAGGAAGAGGAAGAAGAAGAAGAAGAAGAAGAAGAAGAAGAAGAAGAAGAACAAGGAGAAGAAGAAGAGGAAATTATTGTCGCCCACGACCCACAGAGCGCTCCAGGTGACCAGCAGAGCCCCCTCGAAGGAGCCCGGCCAGGAAAGGGTCAAGGGAACCCAACGGGGCGCCAAAGCGGAGAGTCACCGCGCGGCCGCTCCGACCTCCGCCGGCTCCTCCGCACGGAGCGCAGGGCGTCCCGCCGGCTTTGGGACGGGCTTTCCCGGTCCCCCCGCTGCTCTCCGCCACCGCGCCGCGCCCTCCGCTTTTCCAAGCGCGCCGCGGGCTGCCTCCGGCC
Organism: Laticauda laticaudata; assembly: GCA_004320025.1. NCBI lineage: Eukaryota > Metazoa > Chordata > Lepidosauria > Squamata > Elapidae > Laticauda > Laticauda laticaudata. Next base: position 380 of record BHFT01006123.1, read on the forward strand.
GGGGTTTTCCTCTCCGGGGCAAGTGCGTGGAAGCCGGGCGCGTTGCTGTGGCCCGCCGGCGCCCGCCCCTTTCCTTCGCCTCCCTCTCCCGCGGCCCCGGGCAGGACGGGGACCCTCTTGGCCGGAGCCGTCATGTGACGCGGCGGGGCTGCCTGGGTCGGCGCCGCACCATGAGAGAAGCGGGGGCCGGGCAGCGCGCGAGCGGGCGGCAGGCAGCGCCCCGGGGGCGGCTCTTCCCTCGCCTCCTCTGCCTGCTCCTGCTTTGGACCAAAGAGAGCGCCGCGCTGGCGGACTTCTCAGGTAAAGCCGCGGGGTCTGAACGTCGTCCCCCTTCCGCAAGGCAAGGCGGCGAGGGAGCCGCTGGGCGCCGGCAAGGGCCGGGGAGGGATGTCCGGGAGCCCCGTTGGTTTCGAAGGGGATTTTTTTTTTATTTTTTTATTTTTTGGAGCGCTTTGGGGCGGGGGGGCGGGGTGGGGATTGAGCCGCCGACTCTCTCGGTCTCCGTCAGTCCAGCGAGGGTGAGGTCGGGAAGGAAAGCGGGACTGGACAAGTTTCTACCCGCTCTGGAACTTTTCAAGGGTCGGCAGCGGCCTTCGCTGACATAAACCAGGCGAGGACTCGCCGGTGCCCAAGAGACGGCCCAGGCCGCCTCGTTGGGTGTGATGTAACATTTCTGGCAGAGAGCATCAGGGTTAGGTGGGAAACCTCGCATTTCTGGCAGAGAGCATCAGGGTTAGGTGGGAAACCTCGCATGTCTGGCGGAGAGCATCAGGGTTAGGTTGGAAACCTCGCATTTCTGGCAGAGAGCATCAGGGTTAGGTTGGAAACCTCGCATTTCTGGCAGAGAGCATCAGGGTTAGGTTGGAAATCTCACATTTCTGGCAGAGAGCATCAGGGTTAGGTTGGAAACCTGCTGACTGTGGCCAAATTAAATCACAACTTCAACGCTGCTATGTTGAGGCTCAAAGGACGAAGATGTGTACTTGTTTCATTAGCGGCTTATCCGGGTTCTCTTTCCCGGATTTTGTGATGCTTTTTAGTTGCTTCTCTTAGGATATCTGACAGTACCTTCCTACTTACTAAAAGGCTTCCAGGTAAATCAAAACTCAACTCAGTTTGAAAAGTGGCAGCTACGGTGTCCTTTGTCAAAGTATGTGGGCAGGATCGAAGGATGAGCCCCAGGATATGACCAACCTGATATGCCCTGAACGCCTCTTTGAAACTGCTTCCTGGTTAAATTTCCATAGCTGAAGCCCTTCTCCAGTCTGATCGTATCCAGACCTTCCACTCGAGATCGTTGAATAATTATGATCAGCTCTGTTCAGTCAGGAGTCAGGACATACTGTACAGGTGCTGGGTGCAAAAAAAGGACGGGACAGGAGCAGGGAATCTGGTGCAGAGATATGCAGAATACCTATGCAGAAATCAGGTGTTAGGTGCATAGGTATGCTTGTGAGGTTTACTCATGCCGGAGATGTATATATGGTGGAGAGGAAGGAAAACTCAATCCAGAAGGCATCTTTAGAAAAGATAGCATTCATTCTTAAGCCTTCTAGAAAAAAATAATAATTTGCGCATGGTAATTCATTCTCCATTCTTTTTTTCTTTTTTTTTTTTACATCACAATCAGGATAGCTAAAAGGCTTTCTAAAAGTTTAAAAGCACAACTTGAATATTTCCCAAAGAAAATTATTTCAATATCCGTTCATAAGTAGTGAGAGTTTTACTGTAGATAATATTAAAGATTTAATTAAAAACATAGAAAAAGTTCTAATTATACATTAATTTAAAATCAAAAAAGCCAATAGGCTTTTTAAAAGAACGGTTATATGTTCCAGGGAACATTGTCAATGTTCAGAGATTCTGCCAGTTGCAATCCAAAAATCTGAAGGGCAGCTAATTGTCTATAAAAGTTTACCCATTAAGATGGCAAATTGTCTGGCATAAACGTTTGAAATGTACGATACAGTTATTATAGCAAGATGATTACCAAATATTCCATTTGAGTGATGTTTAAGAGTGCTACAGATTGATAAGAAAATGTTTGATAAATAGCTACACTAAAATAATCAGTCTGCAAATCTGTCCAAAATATATACTGACAGAATAAGTCAAAACCCCAAAACACACTCAGAAAATAATTAGGAAGCTATCATTGCTGAGACATGTTGATAGATGCTCAGGGATTCTGGAGAAAACTTAAGCACATTAAGTATACAAAAAAGTAAATCTACGTGCTATGACAACATAAAATAAACATGAGTCAACAAGAATTCACATATTTCCTCACCCACACATGCAAGTGATATAAGGGATAGTACAGTTGAATGGAAAAAGTGCTGCACGTTTAATCATTCAACAGCCATTGTTTTTGGAACTGGAAAAGTTATATAGCTTAGGTGCTTAAAAGGGCACAAGAACATTTACTAGAAATTCCTATATTGCACAAACACAACTAATAAAACATAAAAGGAACTACAAAAAACTTGGTGCTTAATTTAGCTAAAATCCCTGCAATTGTTATTTTTTATTATATGTGAAATAATGGTTAAAAAAAAAACCTAAGGAAGAATTGCTTGCATGTTATTAGTTAATAACATGTTTATTATTCCCTGAAAGATACAAGTATAAAACATGGTACTTCACAAAAGTAAAAGACATACACCCCTTCTAGTATGTGTGAAGAGGTTTACAGGAACAGAGCAGGAAAATGTCTCTTGACCATGAGACTGCAACCCAACATGAGATGTAGTGCATCTTAAAAGCTCATCTTGAATGCATGTAGAGTTTAACTGTTCTGAAATTAACTATTTTTTTTAGTGGGGAGGGATGAAACCAAATCCTAATCAGTTCATTTTGTGTATTTTTAAGCTGAATGTTTAAACTTTTAAACACATGTATTTTAATGTATGATTATTTGCAATCTGGTTCTTCAGTCTCTTGCAGGATAATGGTAATGTGCGAACAGCTACAAGGGCTCTATATGTTTTGAACCCAATGAAATAAACCCAGTTCTTAGCTACAAATAGTACTTGAGTTATAGCAATAATGGAGCCTGCCCATTATGGTCATAAGTTGTAATGGACATAAAACAAGATGGTAATGAACCGAATTTTAAGAAGGTTTTTTTATGGCGAATGCCGTAGTCATTATGTGAATCCATTGTTTGCTATAGTATGGTTCTGCCAAAACACTGAAGTACCAATTTTTAGCAAAACCAGTGAGGTCACATGACTATAGGATACTGCAAATGACTGTAATCTCACCATGTTGCTAAACGCCCAAACCTCAGAATTTCTGATCCGGGTGGTGAATCCCCTTTTCAGGTAGGTTGTAACTTTGAACAATTGCTAAGCAAGCAGCTGTAAATTGAGGACTGCCTGTATAAAGCTGGATTTCCAGTTGATTGATCTGTGGTTTGTTTGACTGAGTGATTGTCATCATTAACTAATGTCTGAATATTGTAGAAATAGTATGTGATGATCCAGGGCATGGCCTGATGGTGCTTTATTGGACTATTTTGATATCTGCTATTAAACTTTGGGAGAGTGTTTTTTGTTCACACTTCACTACAGTTTGGGGATGGGATGACAAAGCTTCTCTAGCAGGCTGGCTGGAGAATTGTTGAAGTTGTCAGGTTTGAAAAACACTGTCATACAGACAAATTTTCCATTTCTGATGTTCTTATAGCAAAATAAAAGCTAACATTATTCTTCTAGCAAAATAACAGTTAACTTTATTTCCCGTGTAAATAGCCAGAGAAGATCTATCTGTAGATTTACACAGCTCCCAGAAAAGGAATTATAGTTTTGTTGGGGTGCTTGTAAAGTCAGGTACACCTGAATGGCATTGATGTTACAAATAGCATGTATAGATACTGAGCTTGAGGCAACCATCGGGAAAGCAACTAACGTGAGCAGAAACAAGTCCAGTTCAAGCCGTAAATTTTGAATAAATTTTGATTTTCTTCCTTCAACTGTGGTTTCTATTTTTGCTTTTATGATATTTATTATGTTGGCTTTTTATATTTGCTGGTTTTATATCTTCATTTTTTATCTATTGTTGTGCGCCACCCAGAGTTGCCTTAGGTGAGATAGAAGCTATTATTTATTTATTATATATTAATTTATTAAGTTTATTAAATAAATAAAGTCTTCTATGGAAGCTAGAGTGGGTAGAACTAATGGATTATATATCATTATTTCTTCTAGCTTTTTTCTGTTGAAGATGTTTTGAGATCTCTGTTGATTTCAGTGAGAATATCTAGCAATCCCAATTAGCCATAGCAATAGCATGTAGACTTATATACCCTTTCATAGTGCATAACAGTCCTCTCTAAGCGGTTTATAGAGTCAGCATGTTGCCCTCAACAATCTGGGCCTTTAATTAATAATTAGCCATTATTAATTATTTTATTTTATTTTAGAAAATTTATATTGCTGCCTACTTGCACATGGCAATTCAAGATGGCTTACACAGATTAAAAAAAACATATAAAAGAAATAAAAAGAATAAAAAGAAAAATGATCAAATAGTAAAATAATAAACTCCCACCCACCCCCACCCTGATGACAACACACATTCATACAAACCATTTAATGGGCTCCATCCGCTCTGGGTTTCCAGGTCCGCTGACAGAACCAGGTCTTTCAGCACCTTCCAGAAGAGTGTTAGAGTGGAGGCCAGTCTAATATTAGGGGGAATGATATTCCAGAGAGAAAGAGCCACCTTGGAGAAGGCCCTTCTTCTGGTTCCCAACCCCTCTGAGGGATGGAACCCACAACATTCCTTGCCTTTCTTTCTAGTGGCTTGGGTAGATGTGACCGGCAAGAGACGGTCCCTCAGATGACCTCGTCCCAAGCAATAAGGGCTTTAAGGATGACAACAAGCACCTTGAATTGCACTCAGCAACAAATTGGCAACCAATGCAGTTCCCGCAGAAGAGGTGAAACGTACAAATCAAAATCTACACAAAACCATGTGGGCCGCTGCATTTTGCACCAATTGAAGCTTCTGGATACTCTTCAGGAGTAGCCCCACCCAAGGCAATAGTCAAGATGGGAGGTGACTAGGGCGTGAGTGACCATGAGAAGGGATTGTTGATCCAGAAGGGGCATCATTGTTGCACAACCCACAATTGTGCAAAGGTCCTCCTGGCCACAACTTCTCTTTGAGCTGGAGTCGCGAGTCTAGGAGAATCCATAGATTACACACAGGGTCTGTTTGGAGCAGTGCCACCCCATCCAAAGATAGCAGTTCTCCATGGGCCAAAGACCCCCAAACCCAAAGCCACTCATGGTTGCCAGGGTTCAGTTTCAACCCATTGCTTCCCATCCAACCCCTAACAATCTCCAGGCACTGCAAGAAGAAGGTCACGGCATCATTTAACTCACCAAGGGCAGAGACAAACAACTGAGTATCATCATCATCATCATCAGTAATTACTTGAAACAAAGGCAAAATAAGGATTGCCAATGAGGACAGAAAATTTCAGAATTGTAGTTTCTTGTTCATTCAAGTTTGGATGAATAATATTTCTACTTTGCAGTAGGAAAGACTTACCAAAAAAGGCCAGCATTTGCCTTCTAATTGTGGTTAGATATATGGTGGTATATCCATATACCTTAAAGAATTACAAGTTATCGCAATATTCTAAATACCAATATTCTAAAATTATTGGGTCTCTTCCTTGTTAATAGCCACATAATAGATTTATTTAAACTTGATTGAGATTGTGAAAACAAATCCTTTTAAAGAGATGAATCACTCTGCTGCCTTGTGTAAACAAAAAGTTTATTATAGGGAAAGCAGTGCATTACATTTGATTAATAACTCGCTCTGTGTTTCATATAAACTTTTTTCCAATAAAGTAAAGCTTCATATTTTATTTGGCAGGTGTTACAGTATCCCTTGCCAAAAAGAAAAAAAGAAAGGAAAAGACAATATAAAATCTAAAATGCCAAGAATTTCTGCATCCAATAATGAGATCATTAAAAATGTATATTCCTGCTTAAGCCTTTTCTCATCCACATAAATCTCGAGCTTTGATATTAAGATTATTCAGTGGTATACTTTCCAGGGTCTCTGATTATTTTGAAAATGTCATTTTTATATTAAGAGACTCAGAATGGGAGATTTTGTCCTACCCATGTTTGCCAATAATCAATGTCACTAGTCTGAAGTGCTTCAGTAATTTCCCTACTTCCTGTGAATAAAATATATTCACTTTCATTTCCATTGATATATGCATTATATTTAGTATTTGTCCTGAACCAAAAGTTGCTTGCTTATTAAAGACAGAAGACATCCCATTTTTTCCAGAGGTCTAGAAATAGATTTGGTTGCATTACCACTGTTGAAGGTTTATAAAACAACACAATATGCTTCCAATTATAATGGATTTTAACTGTCAAATTTTATGCTTCTCAATTTAAGAGTTGATGTAATAATGGTATCAGATCTTTTATTTTCCAAAGCTGCAATCCTTAGCATTTTATCTGAAAGTAGATTTCATTGAAATCAATATTGCTGAATTAATTGGGTACATTAAGTATTTTGAAGTAGGTTTTGAAGGTTATAATTGATTTTATTTTCAATGTGCAATGAAATTTAGAAGCACTAATTTGTGATTTTATTGTCATATATCTGAAGTAGGGTCCATTTAAATCTGTAGACTTTATTTTCAAGAAGAATATGGTATATCAAATGCTCATATGATCGTAATTATTATGTAATTATGTAAAGCATCCATCTTATTTGTGTATAGGTAATCCCCAAGTTAACGACAGTTCACTTAGCTATTATTTGAAGTTATAACTATTTGTGTTTCCCCCAAAATAAGACCTGGTCTTATTTTCTTTGGGGCCTCAAAATAAGCACTAGGGCTTATTTTCAGAGGGTGTCTTATTTTTTCCCCATGTATAGGAGGCCCACTTTGTTTGCTTGTTCACGGTGGGGCAAGAGGCTGTGCAATGTGCTGGTGCTGCCACCATGAGGCGGGGGGGGGCAGAGCTGCCCAATGTGCCCTGCACCAGCTATCTCAGGCCCCCCGCAGCCAGTCCATCCACAACCTGACACCTTCTCACCTCAAATCCACAGCACCAGCACGCCGGTCAACCTCCTGCTCCATTGTGACCATGAGCAAGCAGAAAAAATGGTTTGGCGGCCACATGTGCTCCTGCTGCACATAGCTGTCAGTGTTGCCACTGCAAAGCAGGTACTGAGGCATGGATGGCCTGGCTACAGAGGACATGAGGTAAGCTGGTGCGGGCCACATGGGGCAGCTCCACCACCACCTCACCTGTGGCCGTGGCACCGTGTGCAACCAGACAAATGGGCAGGCAGCTGGCTGCACAATCTGTAGGGCTTATTTGGGGTTTATATTAGGTGCACATGTAAAAACATGCTAGGGTTTATTTTGGATAGGTCTTATTTTTGAGAAAACAGGGTTGCACCCCCCAAGTACTTATGAACCAGTCCCAAAATTATGAATGTTGCAGCAGCTTGCCTGTTGTTCACACTTATGAATGACCTCAGACGCACTCCAACACTCACCCTGCCTATTCCCTACCCCTCCACGCCTGGTCTCCACAGACACTCCACCTGTGAAAACATACTTACCTTGCAAAGATCTCTCTGCTGTGTGGTGTGTTGTTGTTTTTTTTGCCCACTTTGTTTCTTGAGGCCTTAGGTGCATTCTCAGAGAACAGAGGCCTAAAGTACTGCAAGATTCTGCAAGATCAGTCACGCAAGTTCCCATGCTACTGATCTCATGTGATCTCACACTACTTTTGGTCTCTGCTCTCTGCAAATTGAGGCCTAGACAAGACCTGTGGCAAAAGGCTTTACAAATGGAGGGAAGGCTTTGGTCTTTCAGATCTTTCCTCCATTTGCCGTTTTCTTGCTGAAGCCTGCAGGGAGATTGAGTCCCTGCAGGCTTTGACAACCCTTTGCAAAATGCACTTTTGTTGCTGAGAATGGATCCCCATAAGTGTGCACACATCTCTCTGGGCCTCCTTTCTCATTGACAAAGGCCTTCTGAAGGACTTTGTCACCAAAAATGAAGCCCCAGAAGAGTGCGTCTGTATCCCTCCCAAACTCAGACCATACTAGCAAAGGCTTTTTGCAAAGGATTGCCAAAGGCTACAAGGAGATTGAATCCCTGTAGGCTTCAACAACCTTTTGCAAAAAGCCTTTCCTGGCAACAGCAGAACTTGGGAGGGGCTGGAGCATCCCTCAAAAGCTCCATTTGTGCTGGAAAAGACTTCTTACAATGGCTTTCCAAGGTTCTTGCAAGACGATGGGACTCTTTTAGGTAACAGATTTCGCTACCTAAAATGGTCTCATCCAGAGGTGGGCTGCACTTATGTTAACAACCGGTTCACTGGTTGTGAGTGCGCACGCACACACATGTTCACCTTGCTCACACCCACCTCTTTGGGGCTGAAACACAGCTTCAAACATGCAGCTAATCTACTCTGGTCACTCCAGTGAGTACAGCAGGTGCAGCGTGGAACTCAGCTGGGTAGCATGGGCGGGGGGAACAAGCCAGAAAGTTAGTTATATATGGAAAGGATAGTGCAGGGGTGGGTGATCACAACTACCTGTTCACTCGAACCAGTCTGACCAGGCAGCAGCCCACCACTGGTCCCATCACTTCCAAATTCTTTGTACTCTGAGTCTGGAAGCTTCTGAGCATCGTGATCTCAAACATCAGAAAGACTGGAGAGGAGACAGCTTGCTAGATCTTTGCAAGGTAAATGACCCGGCAAGGTAGGATGGGGGGGAAGCAATTGTGGGGAGCATGAAGCATTTCAGTGGTCAGGGAGACCTTGGGTGGTCTTAAACAGGTGGCTTATTCCATCACTAGGCCCTCCATGGCCTTCCCTACCCTGAAATACCTCGTATGCAGTTAACAATCTGCACATTCAATTACCAAATGTGTGCACGAAAGGAGAGAGTGGTTGCATGAATCCTTGGGTTATCAATGTAATTAGCAGGCTCCATTACATTCATAACCTGTACTTGTGAGACAGTACAGTATACGTATGTTCCTTTTGTTTTGGATACTCTTTTTCCCTACAGAGAGATTATTTAAATAGATCTACATAGGGAGAAATGTTTTATGTGTATTTCATGCTTGTTATATCAGGAAAGTTCTAGAAAATTTATTTGTATTGTTTATCATCCCTGAAAATTTAAGGACTTGACAATCTGGATATGTTTGGCAGTAGAAAAATTGGATTCAAGACAAAAAAAGGATGACATGATATGATAATTTAATGTGAGAAGAAACAGCGCTTTTCATTTTTTGGAATTCCAAAGAAACAAAATTCCATATGTATTCCATACATCCTCATTATTTGTTGCTATTATGATAATATATTCCATGTGCAGAATGATTGGCAAATATTGAATTGTTTAAAATATTTAATTCTTCAGTTTCATTTCCAGATTAGCTGCACTGAGTAACTTGACATATCTTTATTACTTTTTTAAAAAGAGATTTAGAATAAAATAGTAAAATGACAAAGAAATACTAAGGCCATAATTCTATATATTATCTCATAGTGAGTCTAATTAAGTTTAGCAAGATTGGTTTTTACGTTATCATGTATTGGACAAAAATATTTCAGAAAAAAAGTTCCTTATTTTGGTCCAGTTGAATAGAACACCGCCAAATGCAAAACAATTTGAAACCTCACTGGTTTCAAATTGTATAACAATTTTACCAATGTTGTTTATGAGGTGGTAGGAGATTTTAACCTGTTTTTTCAAATATTTCATAATTCTTCATACAGTAAACAGTAGGCAGTTGGTGGAAGTCATAATTGGTAATTTAATGGTTGGATTGGCACAAATGTTAGATTACAACTCCCCGTGTCCTTAGGGTAGCAGTCCCAACTGTTTTGATATCAAGGACCAGTTTTGTGAAAGACAAATTTTTCACGGATGATTTTGGTTTTGCTCACTTGCCTGCTGCTCACCTCCAGCTGTGTGACCAGTTCCTAACAGGCCACAGACCAGAACCAGTCTGTGGCCCAGTGGTTGGGGACCCCTATCCTGGAGTATCTCATGTGTAGTTGGACCTCTTAAGAGCTAGCATTCAACAACTATTGGAGAACCAGAGTTTTCTTATTTTTAGCCTATGGTGACTAATGGTGACCATATGATTTCAGTGAGATATTTTTCATATTGAATTGCATATGGTGTAATATGGAAAGATATGCTTTAAAAAAAATTACATATTGTCTAATTAATATAATTGATTTCCCTACATCAGAGTTTGCATATTATATGGAAACTGATTGCCCTGTAGGCTAAATCCAAACTTGGACTTACTTAAAGAATACTCCTTGAGATCAATATGACATAACTTAATTGTTTTCAGTCGATTTATTCTAAGGGCTTTTCCTCATACTGATTTACAGACCCTTTCCTGAGTCAGCAGAAAATTATAGTAGCCAATAGTATTTGTGGGGGAATCGGGGAAGCAAATCTGGCAAGATGATAGTCACAGCATTCTGACTGATTCCAAATTTTGTTTATATATGCACCAACAACATCTACACATATAAAGTGGTGAGGACTTTGACTATGAAGCCATCCCTGATATTTTGGCTCGTTTGACCTACCTCCCATTGAAACTACTCAGACTGGCATATAAATTGAAGTCCCTATTGCTGATTCCTACCATGTATCTATTTTTCTGTTTCAAATCACTGCAGTCACTTAAAAGTTCCCTTCAAGTTAAAGGTTGACCAAGCCTAAGAGATGTTAAAGGCCACGAGGTTATCCTTCAAATGTAGTGGAATAAGGGGAGAAATATTAGATTATAGATTCAAGATAAGGACACTTTAAATTTGTCTCATTAATGGACTGGGAAGGAGATCAAGCCAACATAATGGTGCAGACAAAATGATGGGAAAGTAAGAAATGGGCAAGTTTGTGCCACCATAGTTAGGTGGAAGTAGAGAAAAGCATGTATAAGATTAAATCTGTATCTAACTGAATGTTCTCAATATGAACTAAGTCTTTTGTTCTTGCCTCAATTGCAATAGTAGCATAATACAATGTTATCTTTGGTTCAGCAATAGTAGCATAATACAGTGTTATCTTTGGTTCAGCGGTACACAAAGTTCTGTGGCACTTGACCTTGAGAGCCTTCAAGTGTAATCCAAAGAGATGTTACATGTTACAAATTATATTTGACAATCCCTAGTCCCAAGAAAGATATACTATCTTCTGTATGTTGAAGACAGATGTTAGTTGCACATGAAAACCAAGCAAATTGTGTTTTTTTCTTAATGGAAACTGCTATGGACCAAACATACATGCATATACACACACACCAATAATACAGAGTATCTTGCATGAATGTTATTTTTTCTGAGCTAAAAAGGCTGAACCAAGAAATAAAACTTTTTCTCTGCATTATTTCTTATCCTAAAACAGATGTTTGGGAATTGACTGTTAACTGATTAGCAGTTGATAACTAATTTTTTCAGTGTGAACATCTACACCTTATCACAAAGGGTTAATAAAATATCAAGAATTGTCAACTTGCCAATAATTGAAAGAAAGACTATTGTGTATAAATGTTTTCCTTCTATCGCCACTGTGAGAATGTGCATTGCCAACCCACATTGCAAAAATTTGAGTAATGTTTACAATCTGCAGTAGAAACAGCAAAAAAGGAAAAAGATAAAAGTTAGCTTTGTGTAGCTGTTCTTGGCTGGCTGGGTTTTGAGACAGCATGACTAGTGAATATTGGAACATTTAAGAAATGGGAGAAAAAACACAAAGGCAAAACAGATACTGAAAGAACTGGTAGGGACAAAATTTAAACTCTTCAGCAATAGAGAATCAACTGCCCTCCAAATGTTGTTGGATTTCAAATTTCAGCCTAGGATGTGATTAAAGAAAAACAGGTTATGGTAACCATGTTTTTTTTCTGGATCAAACATCATTTCATCAGATGTACACAATATTGTCCTGAAACAGGAGGCTGTTGGAACACACACAGTCTCACAAACATACAGACAGATCAATTTGGGGGATGGCAACTAACAAAAGAAAAAAATTATTGGATTAATACAAAGTATTCTTGCATTGTTGAGTTGATTAATGTCTTGTCAAATCAAAGCAATTTACTTGCAGCACTAAAGATATTCTTTGAGAACTCCTAGGGAGGAGCTGTTTTGATCCTCTTCCTCCCAACTAAACTTCACTGTCTCTTGCTCCTCTGGAATACATCCCTTCTCTCTTGGGAGTTTGGACTTCATTCCACGACATCTCTATAGTATAATAAGAAAACTTGACCTCTGATTATTTTGTGAGAAACTTTGGCTCAGCAAAGAATAAGCAGCATGCTAGTGAAGCTGCTAATATCTGCACACATATTCATCTTATATGTGAATAGTTAATAAATACTAGCTAATAAATGAAATAAATCTCATTTATTTCAAAAAAAGAACATGAGGATGGATGCATATCAGAATATATTTTATGATTGCATTTCATGGCCATAGCAAGTTTATGCTTTTAAACCAAAGTCCATATTTGAGTCAAAACCTTGGATTCACTGCTCTACAAGTAGGTTAGGAAAGATTGCTCCATTAAATCCTAAGAATAGCTACCACTAAGGGCTTCTCAGACTTCTTCAAAACTGACATTGGTTCAGAGTAGAGATAAAATTGTCCAAAGGCATCCTGAGCAACAGCTTCCAAACCAAAGAGAATTATATCATGAAGCAAGGGGAGGTGGGCTGGTGGGCTGGCTGATAGCCAAGGTTCCTTTGGACAGACACACATAAACAGTGTATGCAAAGCCAGAGTGAATTTTAAATGATAACTAAACTCTAGCCTCCTTTCTTCCTATATAGTAAATGGGGAAGTTCTCCAGTCAACTGGTGATAGTTATTGGGAGAGGAGAAAAACAAAGCTGGGAATACCATCAGTCTCCGTCCTTAACATGCTCTGTATATCATGAGGACAGCCTGATTGATGAATACTGTACCAGTAACAAGACTGGGATCATCCAAGTAAAAAGCTAATTCTGTACTGATAGGCATATGGACTGGTAGATGCACTTTCTCAGTTTTAATGAAGAGCCCTAAATCAGATCCCTGGAATATTTTCAAGTGTTATGGAAAGAAGGATGATTGCAAGTTGAGAAAGATATAAAGAAGCATACCAAATTTGAAAATGTGTAAGATAAAAATAAATTTTATTTTATTTATATTTTAAGCTATGTTTTCTTACCCCATCCTTTAATTTATTGAAAATTTATTGATTTATTGCATATTTTAAAGAACATAGAAATTTTGCAATATTTAGATATTATGGTACATTAAATTTCTTTGTGTGTGGTGGTTGTAGTCAACACCATCTAAAGTTATTACAAGTACTGTGATGTCTATACCCAGATTAGATGGACCTGTGTGTGACTCAATTCAATTATTCCTAGGACCTAAAGAAGCATAAACAAATTCAGCAGTACCCTTTGATATCCACTTATGGAGTTTTAAGTGGAATGAGATAATCTTGCCAATGTGATAGCTTGCACTGTAGCTGTTGTTCTGTAGGTTTCTGACTTCATCCTTCTTGTTGACATGGTTGTTTGCTGATTTTGTTATAAATTTTTCAGTTGCATCTGGCACATTGTGAGGACTTGATGGATGAGATTTTTAGGAACCTGGCCAATCATTTGTGTGGTACTTCACTCAATTTTGATCTGAAATAAATAGGTCTGTAATGAAAAACATGGTAAGTCAACAGTTCTTATTACAAAATATAGATTGAACTGTTCCAGCCAATATAATTAACATTTATGTTAATTGTCAGTTTGATAATATTCATGTTAGCTCCTGAAATAGAACCTACATAATACTTGTTTTCCTAACAAAGCATTCTGCCACTGTTGTGATTGTTTGCTGGAGGGGTAGCTAGATATCTGGTTTATGAAGGGTTTACTTGTTTTTCTTTCAGTACCAAGATCTGCCACTTAAATCCTGGTGCCACAGAAAACCACATAGAATTAAAATATTCTAAGGTCAGGAATTTATTCTGAATTAGCAGTCTGAAAATAATAGCACTTCCACACTGAAAAATTCCGTCTTGCTTATTACCACAATTTTTATTTTTGCTTCCGTAGTATAATTTAGGTAAAGGTGAAGAATATAAAAGATTGGGTCTGTGAGCTTTTTGAGTTACAAAGCATCTATTTCACCCTTAATTCTGTCCAATATTTTACAAGAAATTGGGCCTGTTCCAGATGTGGTATTCAGCAGGTTCTGACCAGTTCTGGAGCAGAAAATTTGAGAAGGTCGGAGAACCAGCAAATTTATTTTTATTTATTTGTTTGATGGTGCATACCCCTTACAGACCTCTTAGGAATGGGGTGAGGTCAATAATGGATAGGTTGAGGCTAAAGGAGTGGGGGTTAGAGGATGTAACAACAAAGTCAGGTAGTGCATTCCAGGCATTGACCACTCTGTTGCTGAAGTCCTCAGCGATTATGCACAATCTGCTCTCATAGACAATATCTCTGCGTACCACTCTATAGTCTACTGTGCTGTGCGCTTACGTTCTGCATCGAGTTTGTATCTGTTGTTGCTCTTCTATTGTTGTCGGATATTGCAGATGCGTGTAGAGGTTTACGTCATTCCCATGGTCTCAGGTATCTATAGTAGATCATTACTTGGTGTGCTACGCTTAAGTCTAACCGTAGGCGTGTAGTTCAAAGTTGTCCAAACCCAAAATCTCAAGCCTGGTGTTATAGGGTATTCTGTTATGAGGAGAGGAGTGTAGTATCTTCTCGTGAAATACTTCTGGACTCGCTTGATTGTATTAATGTCTGATATGCCGTGAGGATTCCAGACTGATGAGTTGTATTCAAGTATTGGTCTGGTAAAAGTTTTGCATGCTCTACTTAACAATTCGATATTTCCGGAGGAGAAGCTTCGTAAGATTAGATTTATAACTCTTAATGCTTTTTGGCAATGCTGTTACAGTGAGCTCGGACGCTTAGGTCATTTAATATGAGAACTCCAAGACCTTGACAGAGGGGATCATCAACAAGGTATCCACCTAGTTTGTATTTGGTGTACTGATTTTTTTTTTTAGCATGTGTAGGACAGAGCATTTGTTGGTCGAGATTTGGAGTTGCCAGATGTTTGACCATTCAGACACATAATCAAGGTCACTTTGAAGGATAGTAGCATTGTTGGTGGTGTTGAATAGTTTTGCGTCATCCGCAAAGAGGACGCAGTTGCTTATAAGGTGATCGCAAAAGGTCATTTATATAGAGTATAAATAGGGGTGGGTCCTAGAATGCTACCTGGCTGATACACCTGTTAACTTGGAGAGTTTGGATGATGTGCTGCCCTGTTTTTACTATTTGTTGCCTGTTTGACAGGAACTCCACTTATGAAGGGATCCGGAAATGCCGGATTTGCAGAAGTCTATGTAAATTGTATCTATAGCTTTACCCTGGTCAAGTAGAGTAGTCCATATGTTTTTGCAGTGTAGGAGTACCACTCTGACTGGAGATTTTACAGATTTTATCCTTCCCCTGCCATACCCGCCAAGCCACACCCACAGAACTGGTAGTAAAAAAAATTGAATCTCACCACTGGCCTGTTCTCCTGTGTTTGGAAAATGGCCTTCAATGTGCCAGATGAATGAGAATCATTGTTGGTTAAGCAATTAAAATCAGAGCTCTCCATTCCATCAATAGATTCAAGTTTATACTTATTGTTCATTGTGTTTGTGGAGGGAGAGAATATCCAAGATATTATCAGGAGATTTCAAATAAGAAAGAGTTGTCTTTTTTATTTGTCACTCAGCACATGCTTTGTGAAAAAAATTGTTCTCACAATATAATCTTTTAATTAATCCCTTACCGTGTTTCTGAAGGGAAAGATCATTTTGGTCTAAAAATACTTAGTTAAAAACAAACATTACAGTATTCAACATCTTTATTTAGAAACATTTTCTAGCAGTATTAAGTATCATTAATGTAGTAATCAAAATCTTGAACCTTGCTCATACATATATTATTTCATTACTATGCATGCTTAAATAATAATTTAATAATTTCTGAGCTCATGGATACCCAGCATCTCTATGTTTTCATTAATGCACCCTGGCTTTTTTCAGGCTTCTGCACATGTAAAAAAGATGATGATGCTTTAAGAAATAATTAATTATGGTTAATATGACTGTAAAAGCAGAAACAGCCATTTTCAAATTTGTGCTGGGCTCAGGATAAAGGGCAACAGAATTATCTGGCATTGGTCTGAAGCCAAAATCAGAGTTAAATTTAGACATTTGTCATTTTTAATTTGTGCTTGTCTATGTCTATGTGTATTATTGCTAAGGCCGTCAAGAATTGCCTGCATATGACCTACTCTGATCTCTGAAAAGCCTGCATATGACCTACTGTGTTGAGCCATTAAGACTGCCATTGATTAGCACAAAATATAGAAGGGTTGGGTCTGGGGAATGATCAACCCTACTTCCATTGATTTCATGAGAGAAAAGAGGCTACATAAATGCATTGCTATCTATTGTCAGCTGGTACTCCATTCAAAATCCAAGAAAGAAATACTTAGACTCTTTTTATTAGAGAAAAGATATCTTTTACTGGAAGTCAAGTGGTAGCAACAAAAGAATTCTGATTCTGAGAAAATAGGTGCGTAAATCACATATACAAAGTGATGGCAATGTTCCCACCCCCAACAGTTCAAATGGTCTTCCAATTGAAAGTTGTGAATGTCATCATGTGGACATCTTCAGGTGGTGATGACACTTCTTGGCCGTTGACCTTGGCATATTTTGATAAAAGTTTGCAGCTGTGCAGAGAATAGANCCCCCCCCCCCCGTTACTTATGACAGCTGAAAGATGCAAAGAAAAGGGAGAAGGTCTTGAAGGCTAAAATCTTGAAGGCTGACATCTATTGTTATTGGTGTAACCCAATACCAAGAGCCACTAGTTCTCTATTTTTGAAATTTTATGGTAGTAGCCAGTAAGCCAGTTTAAATGTGTTCTGTATTTTCTGATTTTGTGTGAGAAGATAGAAGATAGCGTGAATCTTGATAAACTGTCTGTGCTTTTTCTGTTGAACAAAGGGATTCTTACAAGTAGCAAAAAACTGAGAATGTCACTGAACCTAACATGCCTGTCCAAGGAAGAGTAAAGCTGCCCAAAGGAGAATGAGCCGCTTGTCCTTTCTTTCTTGATCTGGCTAAAAGCTGGGGAAAGAGAGCAGTTGTTCACTTGTTCATTCATGGGCTCCATGAGTAGTGGCAGAAACTGGCTTTGCCAAATAACTGTTAAGAGAATGGTACTACCGTAGAATAATGGTGATCTAAAGCAACATGAAAAAGACTAAAAGTTGCAACCCATTTGAAGCATTTTTCTTTCTTTTCTTTTTTTTCTTTTTTGGTTGGATGCTCTTCCTTGCCAAAAGATGAAGCTTGCAAAGGGTGTGTATATGAAGCTGATAATTCTCTGGCAATATCTACAGAAATTTTCTCACAGCCCCTACAGGTATGGATCCAGGAAACAGGACCTGACTGGACCAACCAATGCTAAGAGTTACTGAACCTCAGAAGTCAGTGTAAATCTAAGATTTCAGTTTAAGTGATTTCCTGTTGGGGCTTGTTTTTATCCTGATTAAATATAGCTATAAGCCGTAACTAAGAGAGGACTCCAGGATAAGATCCTTTGTTTCTCCTTAACTTGAAGTAAACATCTATAAATTCAATTGGCTCCATGTTAGAAATTTAACTTCAAGATGGAGAAAGCAGAAAGCTGCCTAGGTAGAAGCCAAAAAACATCTGAGGTTTAATTTTGGACAATTATGAATGGGGGACCTCTGTATTCCTCACATTATACAACCTCCCTAGGTAGGATATTTTAATTCCTGGCCCCATATTTTCAGCAGCATATTCCTACCTCCTTTCTTACTTTCCACCCCAGATACTGCAAGAATGTTTAATATCTTGCCAAAACAAAGTAATCAGAATGGATTCCAGAAATAAAATACATCTAAATAATTTTGAGTTTTCTGTGAGTTTTCCATAGCCATGACTGACAGCTATGCTGTTTTAATTCTGGGCAAGGAAAGTAGCTACTGTTTGATATCTTTATATCAATCCAAATGAAAAATAAAGAAGAGATTGTTATTAATATCTCTGGAGACAGTATGGCCTGAAAGGAAGCAATTTACATAACAGTACATCAAATTCCTTATCAAATGGAAACAGAAAAATCCCATAACTATTTTCATCCTTCATGGTGCACTTATTGCAATAATATCACTTTCATTTTAAATGATACTTCAAGGGATAAAATTTCTATTGAATACCTGGTAGTTTTTCATTTTTGTCTGACAAAGTAAATGTTATTGTACCATTCATGGAGCCACTGAATAATGAAATTGATGGTAAAAAGTAGTTACGTACAGGGATAGGAATTTGCAGATCAAAATAGCAGCTAAACTGGTCAGAAACTCATTCAAAAGTCTGCATAGCTAATATCCTCAAGAGAATACTGAGCTGATTTGTGCAGGGGAACATTTTGTTCCAAACAGATAAGAAACCAAAGTAACATAGATGTAGACCCACGTTTTTCAATGTCCTGTGGAGGTGCTACTTGCAGTCCCTCCAAAGCTGTGATTACCATAAACAAAACACATCTTTGCTGAAGAAGAGTACAAACTTTGCAGAAAGGCAGCATGAAGCAACAAATCATGATTTATTTTCTTTTTCTCTTCACTGCAAAAGCTGCTGGAAAAGAGCAAATTGCAAACAATCTTCCAGCCGCAAAGCCCATGAAATCTTTTTCCGTCTCCCAGTTTCATTGCTTCCTTTTCTGAACTCCACTTCTCTGGGACTTTCCTTGCTTCCCTCTTGAAGTTAAAATCAGTTTTAAAAAAGAAGGCTCTGTCTACTCTTACCTCCTACCTCTTGCTCACTCTGAGTAGCAGACAGAACTGGTTTCACCTGTTGTGTTCTGTTCCGTTCCAGTACAGGCAACTCTATACTGAGCATACGCAGTTACCTCTGCCTGTTTATTTACCCTTCATCTTTTTGCTGTGCTTTTTCTGTAAAGCTGGTGATGGTGGATTTGCTCCTCTTGAACACCTCCCAGTTTAAAAAAAAAGGGGGGGGGAACAATTAAGCAAATAATGTGGTAGTTGGTTTGTGGTAAGATTTGAATGAATGGGAAAATGTGGGCATGCTGTCGTTTCTCTTCGCTAGCCAGTCTCCATCTCAGCCATTTGCCTTCTCCATAAGAATTTTCATTCTTGAGTTCCTGGTTAAAACATGTTTCTTCCCCCTTTCTGTTTTTGATGCAATCCCCCCAGGTTTCCAGCAATTTAGACGAAAAACAGCAGATGAGAAGTATTTGTATTTCCTCTACATTTGTCACTTTCAATCACTTCTACTTTTGTGGAGTAGTAAACTGGCAGATAATGAGTTCATTTCTCCCACTGTTAGGGGACCTAGTCATGTACACAATCATAAAAGGGACAACTTCTCTTGAGTCCTAGGTATCAACACTGTTTCCTAGGACTTGAAAAAGACATAGTTGAAGAGAACAGAGATTAGCAATGGGAGCAGCAAACTTTATTCTGGTATTGATTTGTTTAAAGATAGGTGAACCTTTCCTAGCATCCCAAACCATTAATCAAGCCAAAAATTATTGATAATTTTAAATTCAAATTTAGAGGAGAGAGGAATATTGCTTCACTAAATGTAACACAGTTAAATATTTTTTTTTTAGGTTACCTAACCAAACTCTTGCGAAACCATACTGTGTATGCCTGTGACGGTGATCATTTGAGTCTGCGGTGTCCTCGGCATTCAACAATAAGTGTTCAATCTGCATATTATGGGCAAGCTTATCACTTGTGTAGTGCACAGCAACCTGAAGTCATGGTGAAAGAGCCACTAAACTGTGTAGCATCTACTACTTTGCAGGTATAAAATACTGTATTGTAGCATTTTAAACAAATCAGAAATATTTTAGATAATTTATTTATAGTAGATTAAAAATGAAATGAATAAAGGTTCTGCATGTTACATCTGGAATATTAGTTCTAATGGTTGATTAAGCTTGCAGATGAGTTGGTTTAATTTGTTGGAGGATTTGTATATAATTCATTACAAGGCCTTGTCAAATGACATATTTTGTCCCTTCATGATAAAGAGTTTATTCATATTGATACAGATAATAAATCTGAGTACTTTTAAAGCTGATAGTTGATTATTCAAAAATTATAAAATGACATTCACATTTTAAAGTCCGTAACTTTTTAAACGAAACTGGCTGAAGTTTGAAGTAGAGTGGCACAGGTTACTCAACAACGCATTGGAGCAGGATCTCATCATTGTAAGGGTGATGCAGTTAGGGAGGTGGGAAGAGTTGTCACAGACTGAATGAGCTGTCTGAGTTCCTCTCTTTCCAAGCAGATTGAGACAAAAAACCATCCAACAATGTGAATGCCTATTAAGATTCATGACCAATGGTCCAATCTTAATTTGTGCCAATCCATTAGTTTTGTCAGAATTGTCTTGTCATTAGTTTAGGTCAGTGGAGTTTCCTGAAAGACTTAAATTTATATTGCCAATAGAAAAATTCTGGCTCCAAATTTTCAATTAGCCACAGAATATATAGCACAGTATTGATAAACTAATGAAATACTACCAATAATAACCAATTTTGTAGCAAGACTATTTAATACTAGGCTAATAATTCAGAGGATCTATATAGAGATTTCTGATTGGCATTTTTTGCTGCCTTCTTGGAGATATGGAAATATAGTTGTAGAGCATTTTTTTTTGTCCCAAGCCATTATAATGCCACAGCCCAGCTAATTATACTTATGTTTTCTGGGAATGTTGCTAATGCTGCTATTGCTCTTCTAAGGCAATAATTATTTCCTTAATAGAATAACTTAGAAATAGCAACATAAAGAATAAGAAAGTCTTTTTCTAAACAGAAATGATGTCAAAAAAGTGCTCAGATTTGAATGTACCCTACTTAGTAGGATCTTTAGTCCTCCTGATTGGCATGATATTTACACATGAGTTCCCATTGTGTTCAATCAAACCCCATAAATACATACCATTAACCTGTAAAAGATGCAAAACAGATAGGATTGTAGGTTGAGGCTTCATATTCTGGACTGAGTTGAGAAACAAATTCACTGGTTTTGGTTCTGCATTTTATCCTGCTATATTAAATGAAGAAATAATAAGATATTTGAACATTATTCTAGTTACCACAGAATTCAAAAATTATGGGAGGTATAAAATGAAAGGATATTATAGTTAATTGCTTTTATTTTGCTTTAATAATAATGAGCACTCAGAATTCCGTATGCAGTACTTGAATCATAATAAAAATAGACTGTTTTTACTCCCAAGCAGAAATCTTCACCATATTTTTTGGTGGTAGGTAGTCTATATGTCACTGCTTTCTCATGTCCTATTCCTGGCTAGGTAAGAATACATCCAAACAAATCACTGCAACCACCTGCAATCTTTTTCCTAAGAAGCCATTTAGAGCCCACTGTACAGTAAAATCTTTCTTTGATATAAAGATGGTGCTCAAGGGTTGTAATTTGCCTTGAAGTATGCCATCTTTCCATTTTTTATGTATTTTATATTTTTACTTTTACATTGAGTAGGAATATGAAGCATATGGGAATCAGCGTAGTATAGATCTTCATCCTGCAGTGGATTGATTTGGGCAGATTATATTACAAATATATAGGTGTATGTTCATTTTTGTCCTAGTTTATTCACTTCTTTCTTCTGGTCTTGCCTATTTTGTAAAATGTAGCACTTAGCCAACATAACTACAGTCACACACATACAAACTTAGAAGTAAAGGGCATTATAGTCAATACAGCATTTGCCCAAATATGTTTGCATGGAATATTTCTATAACTATGATTGTTCTTAATCAAAGAACATTGCAGCCACAAAAGATAAAGTACAAACTACCATGATTTTACACATCATAAAAATTCATCATTGTTATCAGGGGAGAATCATAGTGCCATGTGCTAGAAGTTTCATAAGCTTGATTTATAAGTGCTGCTTTGCAGCAGTGAAAAAGTAGCCTGTGAAAGTCCAGCTTTAAAAAACAAAAAAAAACATGAATTCACATCTATACTTGATGTTCTGACTGGACTGAAATGAAAAATATTTGTCTGGTTTTATTTTAATTTAAAAGACTTTCAATTGTTCCAAAATACATCAGGATATTCTTAGAAACACATCTGATTGTTCCTATTTAAGCTGTCGGAAATAGAAAAATCACTGAATTAGAGTATTATTTTCCAGAATAAATGCTTTATATACATGATTTTTTGCTGAAGCTCTGAAGGAAAATTTTAATCTATAAGTATTCAGATCATATCCATGCTTGAGCACTGCACCCATCTAAATATGAACCAATTGCCAAGCATCCCAATTTTGATCACATGGCCATGGAGATGTTGCATTGGTCATACGTGTGAAAAATGGTCATAAGTCACTTTTTTCAGTGCCATTGTAACTTTGAATGGTCACTAACTTAACTTTGTAAGTCGAGGACTACCTGTATTCTGTTTCCTTTTAATATGAAATGAGCATAAGGTTTTTGTCTTTTGAGCTCTGGGAAACGGGTATCATTTGAGTTTTTGCCTTTGAACCCTTCTTTTGGCCAGGTACAGGGAAGAAGGTAAATATTGACTGATTTAAGTTATTTGCTGGTTCTCTTATTTCAGGACTGAAATAGATGGAAATAATTGTGGCTTGTTTTCACATTGCTTTTTGAGGAATTGATTGTGCATGGAAATGCTGGTAGTGAAGAAGAGTCCTTAAGTCTCATAAGGAAGCATAGGAATTGCATCCCCATTTAGAAAATGCAACAAACAATATTTTTTGGCAATTAGAATCACAGTCTGAGCCACACAATATATGCAGGCAAGCTTCTAATAGTACCCCATGATTGATCCACGGAGAGAGATTTAGGGCTTCAGTTGTCAAAGCCAAGATTTCTACTTTTTTCCAGATTGAGGGGAATTTTGAAGAGTTTGAATTTTCACTACAGCATGTTAAATACAGATAGTCTTCGACTTACAACAGTTCATTTAGTGACCATTCAAAGTTCCAGGTACTGAAAAAAGTGCCATTTTTCACACTTAAGACTGTTGCAGCATCCCGATGGTCACATGATTTACATTTGGATGCTTGACAACTGGTTCATATTTATGACAGTTGCAGTGTCCCAAAGTCTTGTGAATCACCTTTCATGACCTTTTGGCAAGCAAAGCCAATGGGGAAGTCAGATTCACTTACTAATTTAACAACTGCAGTGCTTCACTTAATAAATGTGGCAAGAAAAGTCGTAAAATGGGGCAACACTTACTGACAAATTTCTCACTTAAGTAACATAAATTCTGGGCTCAATTGTGATCGTTAGTTGAGGACTACCTGTGTATGTTATGCCAGGAATGGTTGGCTATTTCATTACAGTTTCAATATATTTTTCTCCTAAAAATTAGTTGAAAACTGTCACCTCTTTTCTGCAACAGGAACTCCAAGGAGCTTTTAAACACTATTTCCCTTCCTAAATTGCAGTAGCTAGATTGCATTAAAAATACAGAATATAAGATCATTAGACAGTAATTTTCACTATATTGTATTTCTGTGGACATTTCTTTTAATTTTCTTCTATGTGTCTTCTATGTTTTCTTAGTTCTCTTTTATTTGTTTGTGTGCAAATTATAATCCCTTGCCCACTTTAAATATTTTGGCTTCCAGAAATTTGAAGAAAGTGGTAAAAGCACTTTGCTTCTTAATGCTAATAATGGTAGGAAAGCCACAGTATATAAATATTTGAAGCCTTAACCAGCCTTTCATTAGAAGTTAATTTAGGACAGTCAAGTATAACAGAAATGCATTATGCTTTCATTATAAATTTCATTTACTAGTAGCTGAATGTGTCTTGATTTAGTGGGGTTGGAGAGAATTAAAAATGGTCATTTCAAAAGTAATTATGTTTAATTAAAAAAATCATAATGTTTAATTATGTACTTCAAGTTCAGTGAATTGTAGATCTTCAAACTGCTTCTCCTATGACAGTTTCTGAAACTCTAATACGACTGCAGCTTCCTGTTTTTCCAGCATTGGTGTTCATAAAACAACCAGTAGTGGAGATTTGAATTAAGGCTTCTCATATTTAAGTTTACCTTTTAGAACAGAAACATCTCTGGTAGTGATTTGTTAATAATATTATTTCACATAATTTGCTTTGGAAATCTTTTTTTAGTTACTCTAATGGATAAATTTATTACTGTTAATCAGTGGGTAAAGTTTGTCATGACAGATCTTAAATAGTGTGGATTTGCATTGTTGAAAAGTTTTTTAAAGTGTTTTTAAAGACTTTTTTGGTTGTAGAAAGTCCTTGATGAATGCCAGGACCTGAGAGACTGCCAACTCCTTGTTAACAGTCGACTTTTTGGATCTGAGTTATGTCCAGGAGTCACTAAATACCTCCTAGTCTCCTTTAAGTGCCGACCTAGTAAGTAATTTGCAGAATGGTCAAACATCATTTTTCTATATATGTTTCTTTCGGTTTAAATTGTAATAACAACTCAAAAATCCTTGCATGGATTTCTGCACTTCTGCACTTGACTAAATTTAAACATAGCAATCACATGTAAAAACGTTCGTTGTGCTTACCCTAACCAATGTGGACATCTTGTAGATTAGTGAATTTCCCTAACCAGGATGAACTTTGATGACTGGAGTCCTTATAGCAGGAGGGCACCCAGAGCAGGAAGCACTGGCTAATGGTAGCTGATAAAGTTGCAATTATAAGTTAATAGGTTTGCATGTTATGTGGATTGTAGTATCCCAAAATAAAAATTATAGAATTATCACAGGTGGCTGTGGATTCCTCTCTACAACTTGAGCTGTTTTAACTACATTTCTTCTGTTTGAGTGGATATAATATAAGCCAGGAGTATCAAACTCAATTTCATTGAGGGCCTCATCAGATTTGTGTTTGACCTTGGGGGCCAAGTGGGTGTGGCCAGGGTGGGCATGGCCAACTCAATGTTACTCGTGTTGGGGGCGCCTGTGGTGGCCTGAGTGCTCTGCCAGTGAAAACGGAGCTCAGGGGGGCCACACACGGCCCTCCTGAGCTCTGTTTTCAGTGACAGAGGCACTGTGGGCCAGTCCTTTGCTGTTTCCACAGCAGCCCCGTGGGCCAGATCTAAGCACCCTGTAGGCCGGATCTGGCCCCCAGGCCTTGAGTTTGATACCCCCCTGATATAAGCAAAAAAAAAAAAAAAAAGAAGGCCACCCTATTTAAATTCCATTACTGTTTTGTTTTACTGGTAGAAAAGTGATGGTGCATCCAGCCTCCATTACCATGCAACATCATTGGCCTAATGCAGTAATTTATGGAGCTGAGAAGGCCTGCTAGAGCTGACATCCCTTTAAATTTTAATTCTTTTTTTCTTTTTAAGTATCTGGTGAGAAATGCTGGGCGAAGTCTCTGTAGTTGCCAACATCTTTTTTTGTTGTTGTTCCCCAATAAATGCTGGGAACAAAAAAAGGATTTAGTGATGCATGCAGCCCAGAGACAACAATTTGCCTATCAGTGTACCCAAAGTCATTAGGAGTGAATACTCTCTCTTCCTTAAAGTCTTAGTCCTGTATACTAAGGGATTAGCTTGGAATAGAGCCAAAGAAAACATTTGGCCTATTTTTTTCTCGTCCAATGGGGGTACAACTAGCTATCAAGAAAATGCACACAGTACATAAAAAATAGTGAAGAGTATCAATAATTAAGAACACTTAAATCATCTGCCATAATTCTCCAACATGATAGGAACTGGTCTTAATCTTACTTGATTTCCATTCTATCTTTTACTAGAGAAAAGTAGTGCTGTGTATGGCACAAAGTAGTGCTCAGTGGTACAGAATGAAAATACATATTTTTTCTCTGAAACGAACTCATTGACAGTGATACATGAAGTTATTTCTGTAACATTTTGGGTAACATTTTGGGACTAGTTAAGAAAAATAGAATACGGAAGTGCATAAAATGGGAATTACCTAAAACTGATCACAACTTCTCTATCAAGAGTACTCTAATTGAGTATACTGTGTATAATTCTGCTACATATACGATGAGTAGTCCCTTTTTTTCCCATAGCTAATAACTTTTTTTTAATTGACTGTATAGCAACGTTTGAAAAATACAAAACATCCAACTAATTTCAAAAACAAAAGTAAAAAAATATTAGTGACAAATAATAACAAGCAAACCTGGAACAAATTATGAACAATCTAAATATAACACATATAATAAATACCTACCTATAAAACATTTATGGAGGCTACCTATGAAAAAAGTACCTGCAACACCTATATATGAATATTTCAAATTGGAAATATTTTTTAATAAGTTATGAAATCTGTACCAAAGGGAAATGTATTGTGTCCTTTCTTGGAATGGTAAAAAAGACTATTTTCAGTAATGGATAGCTGATAGTTATATTGTATCTAAACCCTTATACCTAAAACCATAGTACTTTTCCAATTTCTCACAATAAATTACTTAGCAATTCCTCAAGCTCCAATTTTGTAATCAAAGATCTCAAAAATCATAACATTCCACATTTTAATATAATTCAACATTAAAATATTTAACATTAAGGAATTTTTTCATAGATCTACTATACATTAAAATATTGCTCCAAAAAAGATGTCAATACTGTAAGTCCCAAGACAAAATCATATGAGTTAACAAACCCCAAGTTAAAAATATGATTGACTTCTCTGGATCTCTCAGTAAGTATGTGATGCTTTCACCATTTATCTGCACACTAGCCTCCGCGTACACAAATGGCAACAGGACCTGCACATAATATTTTTTTTGCTTATTCAAGAGCCCAGTTATCTCTCAGTGTTGTTGTTTTTGTCCCTTCTTTTTCAGGTGAATATAAAACTAGATCAGTATGTGAAAATGAAGAACTGAAACTACACTGCCATGAATCAAAATTTCTTAACATCTATTCAGCCTCTTATGGCAGGTCTGCCCACGAGATGGACTTCTGTTCAACAAAAATGGATTATCTTCCCCAATATGGTAGGCTGATAAAGTTTAAGTGAGAACTCTTTATTCTAGAATTTAAGAGTTATAACATCTGTTTTTATCCCAGAGGAAAAAAACGATTTGCCTTTCCTGACTCCCATTGGCATGGGAGTTGAATGCTTGTAGTTGTTTCCCAATTCAGAATTCTTGGAATTGAGCAACTGCGAGGATATAACATGAAATTTACCTGGGAAAGTCAATGATGGCTTCCTTATAATCATGTTGCTTTTTTCATACGTTCCTTTCACTTTGCTTCTGTGTTACTGAATGGCATAAATGGTTAAAATGATTAAATGGAAAGTCTGGCGAAAAGTTTAGGTTAATTTATGCTCCTAAAACATACTCTACTTAGCATGCATGGAAAAAGGTTGCACCAGTGATGGAATTCAATTTTTTTGACTACCGGTTCTGTGGGCGTTGCTTGGTGGGTGTGGTGTGGTGTGGTTTGGTGAGTGTGGCTTGGTGGGTGTGGCAGGGGAAGGATACTGCGAAATCTCCATTCCCTCCCCATCTCACTAACCTGTTTTCCAGCTCCATTCTCCTGTGCAGGGCAACCAAAGAAGACCCAACCGATCAGCTGGGACTTGGGAGGGAGAGATTAGATAGGGGCAGGGCCAGTCAGAGGCAGTATTTGCCGGTTCTCCGAACTACTCCAAATTTCCGCAACTGGTTCTCCAGAATTGGTCAGAACCGGCTGAATACCACCTCTGGGTTGTACAATACATAATTTAATGAATGTTTCACATTCATGGCGAAATGATTTATAACATTAAATATGTGGTTTCATTTATTGTTTCTAATATAGCCTTTCTACCTAATATATTTAGGGGAACAGAATAATCTCTATTGGTATGCAAAGGGTGATGTTACCGTTTCCCATTGTTGTGATTCCAATTAAAAATAATTTCCCTGAAGCCACTGCTAGTCCTGGGAATTAACTCCCAAAGCAAATTGCTCTGAATAAGAGCAGAAGGGAATCTGCACCAGAATCTACACGCCACATTCCTACCCTTCGTGCTCCCACCCCACAGTATTTGGAATTTTGATTAATATTCTGCTGTTTACCAAAAATAATTGAGATCATATTTCTTTCCAACAATATCCTTCCAGTTTTATATGCTCACTAATATACACATTGGAGTACCAAGGAGCCTCAATTTCACTATAATTGGCTGTAGTTATTCGATTGAACAGATAGCTTTTGTGTAGTAGAGAAGAGACACCAGAACTTGAAAACAGAAAAGGCTTTCAATAGAGAAAGGAAGACTTGCCAGTTTTATTAAACTTTGGGCGATTTATGGCTTCAACAACTCTGTAATTTGCATGTCAAAAACAATCTGAAACCCAGCTAATTGGTGACTTAAAGGATGTAACCCTTGAAAACAACAGATGCTGGACTATTAAATAGCAGCTCAGACCAGGGCTGATGTTTTACCACTAGTTTCAGAACTGCTTTGATGGCTGCTTCTTTTAATTTCCAGCTGGATATGTGCACCAAATAAAAACCATCAGCATTATTTGGCACTTGTCTGGTCGCTAACCACTAACTGCAAAAGATGGGCAAGAATTGCAAGGGTTTAGAATGAATTGTACTCATGATCATGAAACATGGGTGGGGGGATGTTGCTTTTAATTCCCGTCATTTATCTTCAACTTAAATGGGACTGCTTTGATTTTTTTTAAAAAAGTGGCATGGAGCTTTCTTATCCTAAACCCATTCACTGCATTTGGATATACTATTGATTATATTAGAAATTGCAATCTTAACAAAAGGTAGTTCATCTAAATGACATGCAGCCTACTCATTTCAGCCAGAGAAATCCAATATTTTAAGTTGAATAAAAGGGAGATAGTTTGCATTTTCTGGACAGTGTGGAAGTATCCCAACATATTTGCAGTCCTGTCATGTCCCTGTAAGTACCAGCTGAATCAATAGTGCACCTCTACATAATCCAGATTTCAGGTTTTATCTCCTTGTTTTGAAATAATTATATCTCTTCCAAGCTATTCCTCAAATAGTGTTCCAGAGCAAAACCTCAATTTTGGTTTGGTAATTCTTTTTTTTTTTTTTAAAGATAAGACATTTTATTAATTTTTAACAAAGAAAACAGAAAATCCAAACAAAACACAAAACATAAGAACAAAAATATCTTTTTGGACGCATTTGATCCCGAGTTACATCTTTTTGTACAGACATAAATTCAAGTTCATGCTTACTTTTATATAGCATTCCATTTCTTATCACTATTTTACATTTTCTATATAGCTTCTCCCTCTTTTCAATCTCTTAATTCTATTATATTTATTTCATCCAATTTAAATCATTATTACTTATTCCTTTGTCTGTCCTGTTTCAGCTGTCTATTATCTTTTCTCATTAACACAACATTTCTTCTGTAATGACTAATTGGAGATAATAGCCTTTTCGATACTATGCCTTCCCCTAGTTTTAAAGCTTAACAGTAACACATAATTTTCATTCAGATTCTGCATAGTACATTCTAAAGATAGACTCAATATTTTAAAACAAGGAAAAAAAATTTTTTTTTTAATATATATATAATTAAAACAACAATCCATAGCAATTAAAATTATATCATTAAAATTATTATTCATTTAAGTCTTAACCATTTTACACAATCCTTTCTAAATAAATATCTTGCTTCTATGGAACATTTATAAATTTTGCTTAGTTACTTCCCCCTATTTCACGTTATGTTTAAATTATAACAATGACAATTTCCCATTTTTCTTTAATTCAATTCTCTCATATTTGATTTCATTTATTTTATTTAAAAAAAAAATTTCGCTAAATTACATTAAATATGTTGTCCCATTTTCATAATTCATTTTATTCTCAATTTTGTAACATTATTTCACAAACAAATATCAACCAAACACACATCTATATGCTTATCCATGTGCAGAATCTCTTTTCAATATATTGTTTACCCATTATACTCTAAATAAAATTCCTGTTTCTTTTACATCTTGTTTCAAGACCTTGTGTGTGCTGTCCTCGATCCCTTCTTTCGCTCCTTGCTTCTCCACTCTACCCTTGTTAGCACCCTTGTCATCTTAAATTCTCCACGCTCTCTTGTGTATTTCTTCTTTTCTGTTGCTATTCTGATGTATGTGACCACTTTTCACCTCTGTATTCCCCTATTTTTGAGTCTCTCCCCTCTTCCTCCCCTGTGCTGCTATCGAGCCTCTACCTCTCATCATAGCCTCTTGTCTCTTATCCTCACCACTTGTGTATTCTTCTTCTGTCTATCGATGTTTGGTCACATCTTTTCACCTTGTTTCCCTTTTTTGTTGTTTTTTCTGTTAATTCTTAAAGTTCTCCATATCTCTTTCTCTCTCTTTCCCTTTCTTCCCCAAATAAATTCGCTTGTTCATTAAGGGATGTTTAGTTTCTGTGCATCCCAATCTTCTTTGTTGTTGTAGGTTTCTCATATGTTAGAATATTGATTCTAAAAACGCAAAAATTAGAGCCAAAAAGAAGTCCTTCCCTTTCTTGTTTCTCGTGTTCATATTTTATAAAATCCCATTTTCAGTTCATATCCATAATTAATTGCCATTGTGAATATAGAATAAAAATTTAAAACGTACCCAAATGAATTGTAATCTTCAATAAAAACTTTCCAAAAGTGTCCCAAAGGTTCACCTAACTAACAATCCAAAAAACACTCACGTGAGGTCTATTTGGACACTAATATACAAAAGCCTTCTGTTCATTTTTTCACTTTTTTTTTTCCCATTTAATGCTTCAACAAAACTTCAAAATTTCTTTTTACCTCAATCCATCTGATTGAGAAAGCAATGCATTATAACATAGACATAGCAAAAATCCCAATAGTAAACGAGCCCAAAACAAGAAGAAGAATAGTATAATAATTAAATAAGCAAAAGTCAATAAATATTTATCTATGAGTAAATAATTACAAAAGGCTGGCAAGTAAAGATTTACAAGTATATATGGACTGCACACTGCACTTTATTTATATCCAAGGCTCTTATTATGACTCTCTTCTCCAGCAGCTTCAAAGCCAAGCCTCAAGTTTTGAAATATTGATAAGAGTCCAGGAAAACACCTGTAATAATATTTTTCTGTGCTCTCCCTCCATCTTATCACATTAAAATGTCCTTGAGAAGGAGTATTATACATTTCTCCCAGTTCAAATAAATACTTTCAAGCCTCTAGTTGGCAGTGTTGCAAAATCTCTTAATACTTTCCCCCCAGCCAGAAAAGAAGATAATGTATACAAAACTCAGAGAAAAAGAAAGAAAAAATCAAAGGGGTCTCTATCCTAATGAAAATTAAAAAATCAAAAGAAGCATGAAAATATATATAAGAAAAAATTCAATCTGGTTACCTACAAAATCACATTAAAGTCCTCAGAAAAGAAGTAGTAAGGAAAGAATCCAAGCCTCAATTTGACATCACTTTAAAAAACGCCGCTAAACAAAATTCCAGTCAAACAAAAATAAAGTCACAGGTTTCTTCTGTTCAGGATATCCTTTCAGGTCTCAGCCAATTTACATTACAAAAGAAGGTTTCTCACCCCAACAACACACATTCGCTCAAGCCACTTTCTTTTCGGAGCTGTCCTGACTTCAGCAGCTTTGGAGGCTGCCTTTCCACCGCCAGCAAAAGGACTTCTCCCGGATCAACCAGAGATTTGCGATATCTCTGGGATCTGGGACTGTGCCTTCTCAATCCCCGTCTCTACGGGACGGTTTAGGTCCGTTAGGACCGACCAGGGGCGAAAATATCAGCTGCGATCTCAGACCCGAGATCGCAGCTGTAGCACCGAGACGAAGCTCCGCCTTCCCCTTTTGGTTTGGTAATTCTGTGTATTTATTTATGTGAAGCAGAAGAAGGAGAGGGGTGTCATTGTCACATATCTGAAAGCATTTCCCCCTTTTATTAATTAAAGTAAATTACTGGCACATATTGCAAAAATGCTTATATTGATACTTACAAAGATCTAAAGCAAAAATAATAGAATCCATCGCTATTTTTTCTTCAGCAAAATATATATATATACTACATACTCTCATACATACATACATACTATTATATATATTATATGTTACGCTTGGGTACTTACATTTGTGCTGTTTAGCTTCCTTCGGGTATTATCCCACGTCATTGTAGTCCTGTTAAAGTTGTAGCAACGTTTCAGCAGAATCCCATGTGCCATCATCAGCCTCTGTGTGGATGTGTGTCTCACAGTTCTCGTTTCAAATTTGAGGCTGGTCTATTCTGATTGGCTATTAGCCTGGGTCTGTGTTCATTGGACTTGGAGTTTGATTGATTGGTGTTTCTGGTCTTCTGTCTGTTTTGTGGCTTTGATTGGCTGGCAACACTCTCTTGTTGCTTCAGTGCAGCTTGGCTTCGTGTGAAAGGACGGCTGCTATTCATTAGCAAGCTGGGTTTCACCTGGGTGCCTGGTGGGGGGTGTTTGAGTTGAGCTATCAGAGGAGTCTGTCTGTGCTCAGTGTTTGTCTGTTTTGTGGTGTGGAGATCTTTCTATTTGAGAGTGCAGGTTCAGCGTTGACAGCAGACTGTTTCCTATTTTCTATTTTTTGTCTGTTTTGAAGGCAGTCTTGATGTGATGCCTATGTAGTATCTTACTGATTTTGTCTGTAGTACCTCTTATGTAGGGCAGGACAGCTGTTCCATAGGTCTGTCTTATTTATTTATTATATCTAGTTTGTTTTGTGGATCAAGGTGGTGATTTTTTTTTTGTGGAAGCCATTGCTGTTAGTACTTTACTCAGGGTGCATAGTTCAGTCTTTATATGTGTCTTGTCTGCCAGGTGTTTGGTTCTGGGTATTAGTGTTTTGGCCACGGAGTTTATCTTGAGCTGGGTGTGGTGGGATTGGGCGTTGTGGTTGCGGTTGTGTGTGTTTTCTTCTGGTATACGCGGTGTGTCCTAGTGTGCCATCTGTTCTTTTTGTAGATTAGTACATCTAGGAATGGTAGTTGTTTGTTTATTTCCGTTTCCATGGTGAACTTGATTTTGGGGTGTGTGCTGTTTAGGTGAGTCAGGAAATTGTTAGGTTTTCTTTTCCATGGGGCCAAATCACAAATGTGTCATCGATGTATCTTAGCCATAGTTTGGGTTTGTGGGTGGCATTAGCCAGGGCTCTGGATTCGAATTCTTCCATGAACAGGTTTGCAATGACAGGTGACAGTGGTGATCCCATAGGGGCTCCTTCAATTTGCTTGTATCTTTGTCCTTTGTATATGAAATATGTGTTGCTTAAGCAGTGTTCTGTTAGTTCCATGAGGTGTTTAGCAGGTTGGTATTTATTTTTTGATGATTTCCAGAGTTCTTTTTATCGGGACTTGAGTGAATAGTGAAACTATGTCGAAACTTACAAGCAGATCTTCTGTTTTAAAAGGACAATGACGTGGGATAATACCCGAGGAAGCTGAACAGCACACATGTAAGTACCCGTGAAAACTTTAAATAAATAAATATATATATATATATATAATTTTGCTGTTCATATATATATATATATTTGCTGTTCATATATATATATATGCTGTTCAGCTTCCTTTGGTACACGTCATTGTAGTTGTGCTTTTAAAGTTGTAGCATATGTATGCGTCTCGAATTCTAATCTGCATTTGTAATGAAAATTCCAAGATGTAGTCATGATTCTGTTCTTAAATTCGATGATTCTAAATCAGACAAGCTGTATTTGGTCCAGAGCATATATAAATTATTCTTCTGACTCTAAGACTGACCCTGGTGTGTTGGGATTTTTTGGGTTTTGTTTTTTGCCACAGTTCTATCATTGGGACTGTTGTATTTAATAATTAGTTTAGCTGTCTGAACTGCTTTATTCTAATTCTGTCTGCACAATCTCTTCTTATTTGTCTCTCCAATGTGTTGGGTGGGGCCACATAATTGGCTTGATCTTTTTTATACCATTGCTGCATAGAATCAACCATAATTTATTGGAAATTATGTAAATAATCACTTATTTCTTGCTATCACTGGCCTTTATCAGAAGCAATATCTTCATTTAGTTGGGCTTTCTGAGTTAATGTTGTTCCTGCACTAATAGATTTACATTTCTGCAAGCAGGTACCAGTAATATCTTCAAATAAATCATTTTAGTTTATATATGCATATTTTCTTTCTCCTTTCAGATTGTTTTTCCTATTCAGCTTTAGAAATCTTGTCGAAGAAGTGCTATGGAAAGCAAAGGTGTAAAATTATTGCTAACAGTCATAACTTTGGAAGACCATGCATGCCTGGGGTGAAAAAATATCTCAATGTCAGCTATGCATGTGGTAAGGAAAGTATGGAAATAATAAATTTCACAAACAGCAACATTTCAAAAGCTGGGTATCTTGCATATATATGTAAAATTCATATTATCCCCATATTATAAAATATAAAATAGGTACAATAATAATTGTAATGCAAATTTTTGTTTACAATTTATATTACAATTTATATTATAATATTACAATTTATGCAAATTTGACGAGAAAACACATTGGCAAAAATCTGTTTCTTGGACGGATCCAAATTCTTCTTGGATGATCATAGCTTTGAACTTAGTCAGGTAATATTTGAAAGGCCTATTGATTATTGAACTTTCATATATTTTCAGTTAGTTTATGACTGGCAGTGAAGCAGCAATGCAATGCATAAAAGCCTCCAATTCAGAGGTGGTATTCAGCAGGTTCTGATCAGTTCTGGAGAACCGGTAGAGGAAATTTTGAGTAGTTAGGAGAACTGGCGAATCCCACTTCTGACTGGAGATTTTACGAGATCCTTCCCCTGCCACGCCCACCAAGCCACACCCACGGTAGTAAAAAAAAATTGAATCCTACCACTGCTCCATTTCAACAAGTGACATATATGTATATAAATTGACTTCTCTTTATAAATATTCCTGATTGACTGACTTCTAAAACATGAAGTGTGAAGGAAAAAACCTGCTAGCAAACTTTCCAGTTTTGTTTGTAGGAGGAGCAGGATATATGTTTTAAAATTAACAGATAACATTTTTAATTTTTAACTGTACAGTTCCCAGGTTCATATTGGCAGCAGTTAATCCAATGGTTACCTTACTTCCTCCTTCTTGGAAGCCAAAAGAAGATGAATATGGTAAATTTAATTGTTTGCTATGGACATTTGCCCTTAAGCATTTGAGTAGTTTAATAATCTAAAAGAGGAGGGTTCTCTCTTTATGGAACTTTGGATGGGTCAATGTTCAATTCATTTTGAATTGTGTAGCAAAACAAACACAAAAAATGATGAGGCCAAGACAAAGAAATTGACAGAGCCAAGTAAAAGTTGAATCTAAACTAACTAAAGACTAAATTGACTTCATTGACTTTGTTATTTATCACATGAACAAAACTTTATTGCAGAACTTATAAATAAAATAAAATAACTTTAGTATTAGGTTAAAGAAGTAATTCTTCTCATATCTAGGTGATGGGAATCATGGCTGAGAACAGCGATCCCCAACCTTTGTGGCTTGGCAGCCCTCATACATGCAGCCCTTGCACAAGTGGTGGGCTGGTATGCATGTGGCCCAATTCTGAATAGGGATAGGGAACACTCAGCTTAGAACATGTTTGGTGTGAAGAAACCTCTTATTAATTTCCTGATATCAACAGTGTTAACAATTCCTAGGGAAACCAGGAAACAAACATTATCATAAATCTCATGTATTTATGAATTGTGTTATAAAACCAACATATTACCTTAAGGGACATTCTCATGTATTTACGCGTTGTGTTATGTAATAAAATAGAAATTTAAAATTAATTTTTGTTTAATGCATAAAATGTGTTATTGGACAACATGGAAACATGCAGATGTTAAAGAAGGTAACTGCTTGCGGTAGGATATTTAAATTAGTGATTTAACAAATACACATTCCTTTTCCATTTGGAAAGTTAGTTCAACTACAGTCTAATTTAGGAACCTTTTTTTTCCTTTCTCACAGATATAAATTTTGATCCAAAAGAATCAAGAATTCCAAAGAAGGAAGAAACTATAATTAGCAGCAGTTTGGCTACATTTGCATACATTAGAGGTAGATGACTTTATATCCTTGTGTTCTGATAAGAAATCTTGTTACTGCTAGCAGTTACATTTTCAAGAATTAGTATAAAATATTACACATAATATTTACAGCATTTAAAACTTCATTTATTTATTTACAATATCCTAATTAACAGGTGTTTAAAGTATTATTTTTATTTACTTAACTCCATGGAGGAAAAATCCTTGAAGAGATAATTCACATTTTTTCTGGTATTGGTGGCTACAGGCTGAGCTAAATAATAGCATTTTGCTAATCTTGAAAAATGGGGAAAAATGGATCTATTAGAACATCCAGAGTTGTAGGTAAGAAAACTGGAATTTCAGAAGAAGATAATAGTAAACTATTCTCATACTGTTGCAAAAAACTTATATAGAGCCATCTCTTTTATATTACCTGAAATCATATTTTACTTAAGAGTTAATTTAGTATTGTACCTTATTTTCATTTCCATATTGCTGGCCAGAAACATGTTAGCAAGGTCTGATGGATTATGTATATTTAGATATTAAAAGATTGTCTCAGGAGTCTGGTCTTTTCAGAAATGACAGCAAATTATTATCATTCCCATCCATCTCTACATAAGGCTCTAGTCTGGGATCTTGTTTCTAATTTCAGATCACCTTGAAAGAGCTGCTCTCTTGTTTGTGTCTAGTGTTTGCGTTGGCCTAATGCTCACACTTTGTGCTCTGGTAATGCACATTTCTTGCTGCGATGATGTGATAAAGCTATGGAGGATGAAAAAGCATCAGGTGCTAGAAAATCAGAAGGCTGATGAAAACAATGAGGAGGAAGAAGAGGAAGACGAAGAGAGAGGGGAATCTTCTGATTCAGATTTTACTGATGAACTAACAGGCTTATGCAGGACTTCATATTCAGCTTATTGTTCCTTGGATGCAGCTGAATTGGCTGAAAGGATAGAGCGGCGAGAACAGATCATGCAAGAAATCTGGTTGAACAGTGGCTTGGAAGCATCTCCTACTAGAAGCTTCAGCCCATTCTATATCAATGAACAGCAGTGCATTTGTTTTGGATAACATGCACCTCTTTTCTTAAAATACCTTCTGTGAAGGATCATCTGCAGTGTAATATAATAATTATTACAAAGATATATAAATAATTATTTAAAATACCTTAAAACAGTTTTTAGTATGGCATATTTTGAATCCTTGCCTCCAGTTTGTTCTATTTATTTTATCTCTGAATTGTTTATAATTGTTTGAAAATGAGAACATATGTTAAAAACCAGCGCTATATATATTTGCACTAAGAAGAACCTGTTTTGGAGCATAAGAGGTAAGACTGATATAGCTAAGGTTGCTATGCAGATCTTTTTTTCAAAAAAACTTCTAGACATATTCCATTAGTTCAAGCCAATCAAATCTACATGTATTTCTGTCTTGAAAATATCATATATTTTATTGCAATCTCCAGGAAACCTGAAGAACAAAGGAAGGAAAAATGTCACTTCCTACTTAAGAAATTTAGAAATGTCTGAACTTTCCCTTTATGTTCATATAGTGACATGAAATGTATGGGTGGAGCAGCTTTTGATTTTTTTAAAAAAATTTATGATGGGTTTAAAGTAAAAAAATGGACCTTGAGAAAATATATGGAATGTTTTTTTCCAATAACTAATTAGTGAGTTAATACTGTACTGGGAAACCTTCAACTGATTCATTTCCTAGTAACACAGGAAGTCAACAGTTGCCAAAAGAGGTTTTTTAAAAAACAAGAATTGAACTTGGTATTGAAAAGAACTATAATGTGGTCTTATTCATTCAAGGTCAGAAAATAATCTGATTTAGACTGACTAGGCTGTAGGTGAAGAGCAGGTACACATTCTGTTCTCTGTGGCATATAATATCCATACCCATAAAGCTCTTTCCTTTGGGGAAAACAATGCCATGCAAACTGCAAATAATAATAATAATTAGTAAGCAAAATAACTCAGAGAAAATATATATGAGAAAATACAACTAATTGGAGTTTACACCAGCACCTTCATACACTTTTCAGTCTTTCAAACCAGATTTGATTTCACCACGTACATACATCTATTTGTTTTTCTTTAAGTTAGTCCTGTGTTTTCAAGGAGCTTTTCAACTTTCCTTACCCCATTCACTCTTATATTTGTTTTGCAATTTTATCCTATTCATTCTCTGTAAAACCAAGCCCAAACCTTAAGCCAGACTTCAATTAATTTTGTCATTTGAGTCATTCACATTTGTATTTTGTTATATAGCTTACTACTTAACACTCATTGCAAATTATTTTGGGTTCTCAGCCACAAACATAGCATCCTTTGCTTATAAAATTGCACAGTAAACCCTGTCATGGCCCAATCAGCACATCCATACTGTGTACATACCAGCATGTATTACGTATTTCTATGTAAAACAACCAAGGGAATCTCAGACATTTTTTTGGTCTTACTTTCTGCTTGTACCATTTACGAAGCATTCCATTTATTTTCAAGCATGTTTTACTTTGAGTGTATACAGCTTTACTCTAATTGCATTAATCAATCACTCTTTAATTCAATATCCATGCAAAATGTTACATAATTGTAGGATTTTAAATCTTTCAGAGTAAACCTCGTCATCTCAGAAAACTTAAAGAAAAAAATAGACAATATAAAAGTACAGTTTTATACAATGTTAAGGTTGCTAGAACTTTAACAACCTGTTACAAAAATACATGAATGGAAAAGGTAGTTCATTAACACTTAAGACTGGACAAAATCCTTTCTCCTAACATGCATATCTTTGGCTATTCCCCCCCCCCTCAGTTGTAACTCCTATAATGGAGTTCCAAGAAATAAATCACGCAAGTGGAAATTTTGAAAATGGAAAGAAAAAAACAGCACAGGTAGTCTTCAACTTACAACCATAATTGAGCCTCAAATTTCTGTTGCTATGTTTCTTGTTTCTGAAACATGTGTTAAGTAAGTTTGCCCCATTTTACAATCTTTCTTCCACAGTTGTTAAATCAATCACCTTCGTTGTTCAGTTAATCAAACATGTTGTTAAATGAATCTGGCTTCCCCATTGAGTTGTCAGAAGGTCGCAAAAAGGGATCACATGACCATGGGGCACTGGAGATGTCATAAATGTGAGTCCACTGCCAAGTGTCTGAATTTTGACCACATGTCCATAGGGATGCTACAATGGCTGTAAGAGTGAAAACTGATCATGTCACTTTTTTCAGTGCTGTTGTAACTTTGACCAGTCACTAAACAAACTGTTGTAAGTCAAGGACTACCCAGCTTTTATAAAATGCCCTGAAAATTCGTGACTTGCAGGAAACACGAAGTCTGCTTGGAAGGTCCGATTTCAGGTTTAGTTGAGTACTATTTTAGCTTGGAAGAAGAGAACTGGCAGCACCAGGGTGTAAATGCTGGAACTCAAGAAAAACAACCGTTTCTAGTATAATTTAAAAACAAGCATCTTAAATTAAAGGGCAAAGAAACAGTATGGCACTGTTGAAGAATATAAACATCATAATAATAGGATGTATTCAACGGAATAACAGAAGGTTATCAGTTATTTGATTGAGTGCATGCATATTAAACACATATGATATTCCAATCTTACAAAACTGCATGTGCATTTGAATACACACATTGCTCCAGCAAATAATTTTTAAACTTAAATTTTGTCATGTTTTTTTGTTATTTTTATTTTGTGTGTTCCCTTGAAATAGGCACCTAGGAAACAAATGTTCATCAACACTATCCATACTAAAGCAGAAAAAAGAAGTTGAAAACCATTCCTGTTTGAAACCTAAGCCATTCAGCTGTTGCATGTACATGTGTCTTGATTTCCTGGCATGCAGCTGCACTTGAATTTTCAGAAAGTTATTTTGATTAGCCAGCTAGGGCTTCACTGTTGAAGAGGTGTGGAGGAGGTGACAATGAAAATAGGTGTGGCACTGCCTTAAATAAATGTTTAGGTTTTCTTCTACTATGATGTGAAACAGTTGGGAAAATAAAACAACTAATGGGGATGTCAGGAATGGAGGACTAGAATTATCAGATCAGATAATCCAATATGGAAACTACCATATTGGAAAGCTTTATGATGTCAGTGATATATAATTGAACACTGGCTTATGAAGGAAGCACCTTCGAGGTTTTTGGAACCATCACTGAAAGTACAATTTCATTGTTATCGAATATCACTTAAACATTTAGAAGTGGGTAGAACAGAGTGTACAGGTAGTCCTTGACCTATGAATCACAATTGAGTCCAAAATTTATGTTGTTAAGTGAGACATTTGGTAAGTGAGTTGTGCCCTGTTTTACAACCTTTCTTGCTACAGTTGTTAAGGGAATCACTGCAGTCGTTCAGTTAGTAACACATTTGTTAATTGAATTTGGCTTCCCCATTGACTTTGCTTGTCAGAAGGTTGCAAACGGTGATCCCAAGACCCTGGGATACTGCAACGCTTATAAATGTCAGTCAGATGCCAAGCACCTGAATTTTGATCACGAGATCACGGGGATGTCACAACAGTCTTAAGTTTGAAAAATGGCCATAAGTCACATTTTTTAGTGCTGTTGTAACTTTGAACAATTACTAAGCAAACTGTTGTAAGTCGAGGACTACCTGTATTACAACGTACTGGGTGGCACCTTGCTGCTGAAAGTAATCAAGATAAAATAAGGTAAGAAGAAAGCATGCCTCTTCATATTCCCTTATGTGTTTAATTTCTTTTTCCATCTTATTTATCAGCATGATTCAACTGATTAATATTTTAGATAAAGTTGATTAATCTGTACCACTGTACTACAAATAATACATTACAAAACTAAATCTTATTCAAAACTGAGATCTTTTAAGCATGACTGCCATTCCAAATAAATGGGCCATAAAGTTGACAGAGACAGCAGTGCCTCCATTCCCAGGAAACCTGTTTGTATCTTGAAAGACACAAGGCTCCTCTGAGAAGAAAGACGCAAGTGAGCCAATTAGAGGGATGGTATAGAGTTAGATTGAATTCAGACAGTTCAGTCTAAACATAGCATCAAATTCTGGCACTTTGCTTCCTTAGTGACAATATAATTTAGATCCAGAATGGATCATTTAATATGGAAGGACATTGAGATACTTTCTGTCATGTATTATTTCAAATTTGTACTTGGGATCTTGATACACGCCTAATATTTTCCAACTTTCTCTTGGATTGGCCCCAGTGAGAGATATTGAATCTAACTGTTCAATTCAAGAGTTGCAAAGCTCCCAGACTGACCTGATCATCCCAAAACTAAGACTTAAATGTAGGTCACTATTTTAACTTCCTTATTTACTCATATCAGCCAATTCTCTACATATCCCCAAAGAATGGACTAACTCTACCACAATGCCAATGTACAATAAAAGTGATAGGACCAACCCAGCTCGCTACATTTAAAAATTTTACTATGTAAAATCAATAAACTATATGCAAAACATCTCTACCAAAAATTTGCTGGCTCAATTGATCCAAGAAAAAAATATAATGTATAATAACATTAGACCACATAAGTTTGATTAATGCAGTAATTTTCATTTGTATCAATATTATTTTTGTATCAAAATGAATCACACTCAGACACCACACTACCTGTGCAATGATATTGATGTATGTTTGAAAATAAAAAAAAAATACACAAAAAATAACCAAAGCCAGGTTTTTCTACTGTAGTCCAGTATCTCACTCTTTGCCACTTGTCTGCAAAGTATGTCAGTCCATCAAAGGTTCCCTCTGTTGCATTTATAAAATTGAAAACATTTAATCTTTCATGAAGGGTTTGGGTGCAAACTAGAAACCTCATCTGTCAATCACTAGCTTCTGTAATTATGATAATGCAATGCAGATGTCATGTTTGATGATAAATTGACTGATCAAATCCCAAACACTAAATGAGTCAAACAAGGGTGCAATTTGCCCCCTATTTAATTTGTACATCAATGATATTTATTGTCCAGGTCTTTTCCGAATTCCATCCTCTCACTTTAGCTAGCAAACCAATTTCTATTTTTTTTAAAATGCTGATGATGTATGCTTTATATGCTGCTGATGCTGTTATTCTCTCTGTGTACCAAATGGAAATTTGATCCAACCTCTATGTATTCGCATTTCATTGTTAACTCCGAAATGCTGGAACTCAATTACTCAAAAACCAAGCTAGTGGTACAGTAGAACCTCTGGTCATGAACGCTTCTGACCACGGCCAAATCAGGTTCTGACCACAAAAAATTCATATATTTTTTTTTCGCAGCCAAATTTTCCCTTCCACATCATTTTTTTCTAAGTGTCAAATTTCCAAAATTAGGTTTGGGTTACAACCAAATTGGGTTGCGACCAAAGTTATGGAACAAATGATGGTCATGACTGGAGCTTCTACTGTATTATTAAAGGCATTCAACCACAATTGGACAATTGATAGCTATCCAACTGAGCATATGAAACATTTAAGTATCTAGGCATGTATTTCTATCGTCATCATCTTCAAATTTCTGCATGCCCAAACAGAATCTAATGCCATAATTAGATACATAAGCTGAAGGGGCAATGGCTATAATTCTGTACCCCCAGTATTCAAAGCCATTGAAGCCCACTTTTACTGTATGGTGCCTAATGCTGTGCATACCCATACGGATAGTCCTTAACTTACAATCATTCATTTTGCAACTGTACCCAATTACAACACCACTAACCAAAGGGACTTATGACCTGACTGACTACAGTACTTCCATAGTCACATGAACAAAAATCGGGCCCTTTGCAATCTGCTCAACTTGACGGCTTCATTGCAAGATTGCTGCAAATGAAATAAAATGTTAAAAAGTTATGATGGTTATGTACTTATCAAGCACATCTAAATTATATTAAAGTAACCAAAATATATTTACAATCCTCAAGGCATGCCACAACTTTTGAATACCCGTTTGGAAATTGAAAAATTTGACACACGCTATGTAGCACCTCCCCTCAGCCTCTCTCCCTTCCCATCCTGTCCCAGTGGTTCCCCACAGGCCTTGGGCTTGCTTCCTGCCCCACTATGTCTGACACCCTCTTCCCCATCTCCATCATGAATCGGTCACTTACCTTTTCAGTAAATCTTTGGGAAGTAGTCACCCACTGTATGGCCTTCCTACATAGATAAGACAATATGGTGCTGTTTTAGAAGTAGGTGCTATTTTGTGAGCAGCTTCAATGAGTTGTGGCTGTTTCAAAACAGTGTTTGCTTCCGGGATGGTGCCACATGGCCTTCAGGGATGCCAAGGGGTGGAGCAGCTAGTTTTCCTTCTTGAACATCATCTCTGGAGCACTGGACCTCACATTTGAGAAGAAGAACCAGTGACTCCACCAAACAGCCTCCCTCTACAGTGAAGGCCACATGGTGCCATCACAGAAGTGGACACCATTTTGAAGCTGCTGCAATTATTTATTTGTTTGTTTTATTTTTATTTATTATTTAGTTGTTATTTTTATTTATTTTTTTATTTGTCAATTGCTTACAAGATAATAGGTATAAGTAAAAACATAGTTATGAATACATGGATACATATAAGAAAAATAAAAAAAATATATAAAAGAAACAATAGGACAGGGACGGTAGGCGCACGTTGGTGCGCTTATGCACATCCCCTTTAACTGTGTCTGCTCCAAAATGGTGCCCCCTTTTGGGACAGCACCATGTGGCCTCCATTGTATAAGGAGGCTGAAGGATGGAGTGGCTAGCTCTCCTTCTAGAACACAATCTTCAAAGTCCCTTGACCACCTTATACAATTTTGGATTCTCATCTTGTACACAACAGATCAGAATAAAGTTTTGTACCATTCAGCTTCCTACATACTTTTAGTTAAATGCTTTACTGTTGAAATAAGTTATTTTCTTCATTAAGATAAAAATATTACCTAAAATATGCAAGCTATTATATTCAATAAACACCCATACAGATATCCTCAACTAAATTCCAACTTAAAGTCATAACTTCAGTTAAGACTTATTAATCATACTTTGGTTGATTATATTTTCTTTAACAAAAAATTCCCATGTAACTCATAACCTTGAGGAAAGAAAGCAATTGGAAGGGTTTTCTTTTCTTTAGCTTCTAAAGGAAGTGCCAAGTTTCCTAATTTGCTATAAACTTCCTCATTCCAACACCCCTCCCTCCCAAATCTACTGCAGTACACACTGTACTTATCGGTGTACAAAGAAGAATGAGCAAGTCATGTCTTTGAAAAAAACAGGGACACGTGTTGTCTGTGTGCATGACATGTGCTTTCATGATTTAATTTTTAATA
This sequence comes from Laticauda laticaudata, assembly GCA_004320025.1. Classification (NCBI taxonomy): domain Eukaryota; kingdom Metazoa; phylum Chordata; class Lepidosauria; order Squamata; family Elapidae; genus Laticauda; species Laticauda laticaudata. The sequence continues at coordinate 44,945 of BHFT01006123.1, forward strand.
CTGTACACATAAAAAGTATTGACATTTTTTGATCAGCTAGCCGTTGACTACAAGAGGGTCTGACTCTCAGTGGTGTGACAGCAAGTGACTTTTTCTTCTTACAGGACTAAACATAACAGAATAGTGATGGTGAGAAAAATAAAGAACCTGATTTTGTTACCAAGGGAGTCATTATCAATATTTCTGGTTCAAATTGCCTGATAAACAGGCTGATTTACAACAACTCAGTACATAATCCCGTATTTAGATTAGCCAAATGCATGGCTTATTATGGAATGAAGCAGAATATAGCATTTCCCTCCAGGATTTCTTTGATTTGTGCACTGTCTTCTATCACTTCTGCTGATGGATTTCAGATTCTAATAAACAAGACATAAGGTTGAAATCTGCACATTCTTTAAGTCAGCAGTTCTTAAAAGTCACCTTAGTGAATCATGAGAGATTAAATTAAATTAATTTGCAAGGAGAAAGGCAAGGGAAGGCTCAGTCTGGTGTTTTGCAGTGGGTTGATTGGGGGCTTAAAATGAAGAGGAAAATGACAAAATGTTTCTTGATTTTGCTGCTGTTGTTTTTCTGCTTCCCTTTCAACGAGGAGCAGAAAAACCACCAAACACTCCCATTTGGGGAATGTGAGATGAGAACCTTTCATAAGTGAAATGGAAATACTTATCACAGAATGAAACAAAACACAGTATCAACTACACCGTAGCTGAGCAGTTATAAATAATCTCCTATTTCTCACATTGCTGATATTATGAGAACACAGACTATCAGAGCTAATTTTGTTGCCACAAAATCCTCAAATGGATCTTTTCTTGGCAAGAGAAAGCACTCAGAAGTCTGGATCAATAACACATTCTCACTATAGTTACTGGGCTATTTCTTATCCTTATGCAACAGTAATTCAACATACACTCAGTATGCAAAAAATAAAGAGAACATCAAGGGGATTTGGAATCCTTTATAGGGGATTTTTAAAAATATGCAAATAACTATTTTTCTGAAGATTGAGGAGCTAAAGGTGCTCTGTTGCATGCAATAATTCGAATTTTAGTTTGATCGTATGCTTACATGCACAACACATGATGTGTCATGCAAAGTAATCTTACAATATTACTTTGCATATATTTTTGAAACTCAGTGAAATACCTTAGTGATGATGGCTAACCTTTTCAGCACTGAGTGCCCAAAGTGTGTGCGTGCATCCCCAAAATGCAATATGCTTGCATCCCCATGCATGTGTGTACACTTGTGCACCCTGTGCATGGGCCATGCCCCATGCAAGCGCATGCCCTGCCCCTATGCATGAGTGCACATTCCCCCATGCATGAGTGTGCCCCCCATGCATGCACCCTACCCCGTATATGCACTCCACCCCCGCACATGTGAGGCAAAGACCCAAAGGCCAGCTGGCTGATTGGAGGCGGCGCAAATGCACGGCAAAGCTGAGCTGAGGCAACGGCTCGTGTGCCCACAGAGAAGGCTCTGCGTGCCACCTCTGGCACGTGTGCCATAGGTTTGCTACTATAGACCTAAGGCAATAAAATAGATTATGATGCATGTCACTCAGTTTCTTATCAGGCTGATATCAGCACTTTTTTGCTTTTCAAAATATTTTTATCTCCATTCTCTACTTATCCTTCTTCTTTCATCTCTGTAGTCTTTTGTCCCCTATTTACATGTCTGGGCTTTTTTTCCAGTCGGCAAAATGCCCGAGGCTTGATTCACTGAAACACTGAAATCCTCTTCATCATAACTCAGTATTTATAGAACTATGAACTGCAATACTGTGGCTCACAAGACAAACAAGAGAGATTGATAGACAGCATTTTAAAAGTGGATAGTTAACAAATGACTGCAACACATCCAAATGTATTTGGCTGTTTTGTCTATGCCTTTTTAATTAAGAAAAATATAAACATCCACTTGAACAAGTGTATGAGCAAACACACCGGTCTATGTATACAACAGTTGTAGGATTCAATTTTTTTTACTACCAGTTCCGTGGGTGTGGCTTGGTAGGCATGGCTTGGTGGCCGTGGCTTGGTGGGCATGGCAGGGGAAGGATACAGCAAAATCCCCATTTCCTCCCCCTCACTAACCTGCTTTCCAGCTCTGTTCTCCTGTGCAGGGCAACAAAAAAAGAACCAGCCAATCAGCTTGGACTTGGGAGGCAGATAATAATTGGGGCGGGGCCAGTCAGATTGCCTCTAAAACATAAATTCTCTGTGAATTTTTAAAAAATATTTCAGTGCTGTTTTTACACAGTTACCTAATCTGCAAATTAATTTATACTTACAACAGATTGCAGGCTGAACATGAGCAGAAACTGTACCATTCAGACAAGGCACAGTGCAGTCAGGTTCTTGTACTTACACTACTAAAGGATTTTATCTTCCCAACTGGATTGTCTGATATTCCTTATAGTTTACACTAACGTGATGTTCTAAACCAGTATTGGTTAAGATTTTCTGGAACCTAATATTTTTTCCTCCATACAGTTTGAATTTACCTCAGTTCCTTCTAAGCTAAGCCATGCTAACTGGAATATTTTTATTTAGAATGCAAAAATGTAAGGAGAGGGACAACTTTATTGTTTGTAATAATAGTTTTTAATACGTTAGCCATGTCAGTAATATTTTTAAAAATATGAACTTTTGAACAACAATCTTAACAATGTAGATTTATAGAATGCAAGGCAACCAACATTATAAATAAATACAAATCTAATATTTTATTTAGTTTTAAGGAGTTAATGTGCATTGATATTACTAATGTAACTTGCTGTGTCTGTTTATCATAAAATTATTTTTAGTTGCAAAAATAGCTTTATCTTGGTCTCCACTTAATATCCTTGACACCATGAAAATGTCTTTTCAGGGCATGACTATCAGCCCATTCAGAATCTAAAAATGAATCATCATCATTTTCTTCCAATTTCTGAAAAACATGAAAAGAAAATGAATCATATATTGCAAATAAAATGTAAATATCTTGTTTTCAACAGAGTAACACAGCAACACCTGATACCTTGAGTTCTTCTTGCCTTCTGTGATAAAAAAGAATCATCTGTTTATGTTCTTCACTACTTATGACAGGCTCACGTGCTGGAGCTCCTTGCCCTTTCTGGAAACATAACAGAAGTTAATATATTTCAACCTGCCTTAATCTGACAATGAAATACCTATTGTTATGATGAATAAAATGTCATGAGAGACAGACATTCGTCCCTCTACAGCAGGAATAGGCAACATACAATTCCAGACTGCAATGTCACTATGGTGAATGATGAAGAATTGTAGAGGCTGTAATTCAGCCACACATGGAATGAATCGAGGTTCTTTTACTTTACAAAGGATAGTTTCTATGTACTGGAACAGAGGGACAGATTGCCATAATGTTTTTAGTGCAGAGGTATGATGATCCTACAGTCATTTTTATAGCAATAAATGAGATCTGCCTTGCTTTTGAACATCATGCTGACCTGCGTGAAGTTAAAAAATCAGAAAAGAAGAAAAAAGAAGATGAGAAAGAAAATACAATAAAATCTCAAACATAATAAATCTGGCATAATATTGCTTTGGGTGAGTGTAAACCTATATAAAAACTCTCACTTTACTCTTATGTCACAAATACTTACTTTTTGTATTTTGATAATAATTTTTGTTTTCTCATTTTTCCCAACATAGTCAGAAAGCTGGTTTGTTCTTTTCAGTTCCTTTGCTGCCCACCACAGCTGGGCCTCTGGTTCTTCAACAATCTCAAGGGCAGCCTGTAACAAACTGAGCTTTACAATAGGCAGAATCTAAGGGAACATGAGCAGATGACTGCTCACAATATACTTCCTTCCTTGTACTACTCTTCATAGCCTTTAAATCTGCTCTGAATGGTTAAAGGATTCTTAAAACATTGTTGAGATCTATATAAGGGACCTCAAAAAGAGAAAATCCCATCTACTATTCAATTACTAAAAATCACCAGTAACTAAAATGGAGTTTAGTAACACAGATCAGAACTTATAAAGTTTCTGTTTGCAGAGTGCTGGGAGCGACAGTGAAGTAATTTTAACTTATCAGTTAATTAACTCTTAGTGAAAGAAATATAAGGACTTAAAAATGCACAGTAATGAGGGGTGGCATCATCAGTTTTTTCAGTAAAATCTCCAGCTTTAATCTTTGATTTCCAAGTCTAATACATAACTCTTTTTAAGATGTATTTTTTTCAACAGTTACAGTTAACAAACGGAAGTAACAGAATTTACTTTCTTGCAATGATGAAATATCAAGGGAAAATGTCTTTTTTAAGTGTAAATAAAAAGCACTATGTAAAAATTGTATATATTGTACAGCAGTATAGAATAGTTAATGAACATAGTTAATGAACAAATTACATTTTCCAAACTTCTCTCTAAGAACAATATTTTTAAAAAATAAAAACCAGAAAATCAAAACTAACACTTACTTGAGTTCCTGACAGATCTTCTTTATTTTCAAACTCCATTCTAATTGGGTCATATGGAGGGAGGCCCATTGGATAAACAATCATTACAGCTCCTCTGAGCTGGTCGAGTGCATCTTTTACCATCCTGGTAGTAACGCATACATTGGCTTCCACTTGTTTCTGCAATACAGAGATAATTAATAAATAATAAAGATAATAAAGAGTAGCTTTTTCTCTGATAATATCACACTACTAACTAAAGCATACTAAACATTTGCTAGACCAATGTTTGAATACAGCTCATCAGCCTGGAACCCACATTACGTATCTGATATTAACGCAGTTGAGAAAGTCCAGAAATATTTCACAAGAAGAGTTCTCCACTCCTCTACTCATTATAGAATACCTTATGCCATCAGACTTGAAATTCTAGACCTAGAAAACCTTGAATTACGCCGTCTTCGATCTGATCTCAGTATGGTATATAAAATCATACACTGCAATGTCCTACCTGCAAATGAATACTTCAGCTTCAATTGTAACAATACAAGAGCACACAATGGATACAAACTCAAGGTTAACCGTAGCAAACTTGATTGCAGGAAATACGACTTCAGCAACAGAGTGGTCAATGTCTGGAATATTCTGCCTGACTCTATGGTTTCTTCCCCAAACCCCAAAAACTTTAACCTTAGACTGTCTACTATTGACCTCACCCCTTTCCTAAGAGGTCCGTTGGGGGTGTTCATAAGCGCATCAACGTGCCTACCGTCCCTGTCCTATTGTTTCTTTTATTTTTCTTATATGTACCCATTTCATGTATTCATAACTATGTATATACTTTTACCTATTATCTTGTAAGCGATTGACAAATCAAAATAAATAAATAAATAAAAATAAAATAGAAACAACTTAAACAAAAAAGAAGGTTCTTGGGGTCCTAGTGGACAATCACTTAAATATGAGCCAGCAGTGTGCCACAGCTGCCAAAAAAAAGTACACACACAGTTCTAGGCTGCATTAGCATAGGGACAGAAGTGTCACATGAAGTGTTAATACCACTTTATAATGCCTTGGTAAGGCCACACTTGGAGTACTGCATCCAGTTTTGGTCACTACAATGTAACAAAGATGTTGAGACTCTGGAAAGAGCGCAGAAAAGAGCGACAAAGATGATAAGGGGATTGGAGGCTAAAACATATAAAGAACGGGAATTGGGTAGGGATGACATGATAGCAGTGTTCCAATATTTAAGGGGTTGCTTTAAGAAGAGGGAGTCAAGCTATTCTCCAAAGCACCTGAAGCAGGGCAAGAAGCAATCGATGGAAACTAATCAAGGAGAGAACCTAGAACTAAGGAGAAATTTCCTAACGGTTAGAGCAATTAATCAGTGGAACAGCTTGCCTCCTGAAGTTGTGAATACTCCAACACCGGAAGTTTTCAGTCCAACACCGGACTGGACAACATTTGTCTGAAACGGTACAGGATTCCTGCCTAAGCAGGGTGTTGGACTAGAACACCTCTAAGGTCCCTTCCAACTATTACTGTGTTATTCTGTAAAATGAATAAACTAATACACTATGGAAGAAAGAATTCTTCCTCTGAAATCTACAGTGAGACAGCACAGTGTGAGATAAAGCCAAATAACAAAAAAATATTGTTCCCATTTTTAGAATAACATTTCTCTGTCTATTGCCATTATCTACCACCAATTTATCATCTATTCAGAATTATTTATATTAAATTTTTTTGTTAAAGTGTGGATCACCTATTGTGTACCTGTGCACCTGATTTTTCCTATCTAAGTGTTGAACATTATATTTATCACTGAACAGCACCCAGTTTTCAAGAATTTCAAGTTTCTTTTGAACTATGAACCTGTCTTTCAAATGTTAGCTTCATGAAACAGCTTATTCCCAAATTGTTGGAACTCAGAAAAGCTGAAAAAACATGTCTATTGTGATAGGTATTCAGGAGTAAAGAGTAGAACTAGATTGCCTTTTTGTTTTAGGTGGCTTTTAATTCTGGTTAATTTTTAACTTTGAAGTGACAAATTTTAATGGGCGTTGAAGCATGTTCGGCTTTTTATTATGGAGGGTTTTATTGTATTAAACTACTTAGAGTTTACGTGATCAAAGAGTATCTGCATTATGTAATAGTCAAATAAATAAATAACAAGTCTGGTTCTTTAAAAATATTTTACATCACATTAGGTATGAATCCAAAGATGTGGTTGTTTAATCAAGAAAGTGCAATTAAATAAATACAAGCTTACTTCAATTAGTGGTTTGTTTTAGAATCAGACTTCCTGCTATTCTTTGAACAGCCTAAGAATTGTCTGATAGCCTAGAGATGCTGGCTCATAAATTATATTTCACCAATAATATTGTATGTTACCTTAGAAATCAGTGCCTTTGCTTCTTCTACAGTTGCTTTTAAAACTTGTTTCATTTTCTCATTTGGAGCTTAAAAAAGAAATATGCAGATGATAGTATACAATATTATATAACTATGGAAGTAATATAAATACTATTTTGTATAGAAATGGCCTCTAAATTAAAAATCAGCTATTGTGATTTAAAATCAGTTATTATCTTAAACTCTATCCAATATGAAAAGATCACAAAATCCAGTGATTTACAGATATTCACATTAGAAAACTTAAGTGTGTGGAATTGGTCCAAGTGAACTAACAATAAAGCGTTTGATCAAGGATGTTAAACAGAAAAATTCATGTCTATTCAGGAATAAATCTCAGCAGGGATTAGACCTAATTTACCCCCCCCCCCC
>BHFT01006124.1:0-17172 GCA_004320025.1 Laticauda laticaudata
GCTGGCCTAATGTTCCCCCTGGGCCTTTTTCCTTTCTGGGTGACACCACTGTCCTCATGAAGTTCCCTTTCTACATCCTTGAAAATATTTCGCTTGTCATCCAAGAAGCTTCTTCAGTTCAGTTCAGCTTCTTGGATGACAAACAAAATGTTTTCAGGGAGAAAAAACCCAGAAAGTTCAGTTGTCTTTTGAAAATCACTTTTAGAACAACCATGACCTCGATGATTGAAAATCTCCATAGACATTAAATGATCAGAAAAACTTCTGAGGATGTCTTCAAGAAGAATGTGGTAGTTATGGAGAAATCTTGTTTCATAACCATAATAATTAACTTAGTTAACATTAAAATGTATTCATATTTATTGTACTTCCTCCAAGCTTTCCTTAATTACTTGAAAACTTTGGTAGCCAAGGCAAGAATATTCATGCTCTGTTCTAAGGGAAAGGAAACTGTAGTTTTATATTCTTCTACATTCTCCTGGAAGACAGAAGAAAAATAAGTAAAATGGCAAGGGACCATGGGCCTGGTGAAATCTTTGGAGATTTTTTTCCCCTCCTTTCCTGTTATGATTCATGTTTTTTAATTGACTTGCTCTTTAAGTAGGAAATACTCTGTGTGTACATGTTGAGTAGAACTCAGCCATGCAAGTCACCTTCTAATTGTGTTGGAGATAAATGTCCAAGCAGATATAGGACATGTCTTGGTTGCTAGGCTGCTTTGTCTCCTAGCTGACAAAATGCTGGATGCAGCATAATCACCTGGATACATCAGCCTCTCTTTGCTTACAGTTTCTGCCCTGCGTTGTTGGAATGCCATTCTTTCTTGACACTTTTACCTGCTTCTCTGAACACCTGAAGAGGAAAAAAGCACCTTCTCTTTAAATTTGCCTGCTGTGTTACCTAATAATTCTGTTTCCATTCTGTTCTCCAACAGCTTTCACATGGAAAATCTCAATCTTGGCAATGCTGCAGATGAAGTTTTAGCTTGCTTCCTGTGGCTTTGTCTGAACCATAATGAGGCTCTAAGTCAGTACCTTTGCCAAATCTTCATTTAAAACCTTGCTTTCCATGTTGTGACGAAGCACTGCATTTCCTGAAATGATTTGCCTGAGTTCTTCTCTTTCACCTTCAACCTTGTAGCATTTCTCAAGAAGAGCTGTGTGAAAAGATGACAGGAAGCTCTTCTTGAAGACTATTTATTTATTTATTTTATTTGTTAATCATTTACAAGATAATAGGTATAAGTATAAACATGAGTAAGAATACAGGAAATAGGTACGAATAAATGGGGACAATACGATAGGGACGATAAGCAAGATTGTGCACTTATGCACACCCCTTACAGACCTCTTAGGAATGGGGTGAGGTCAATAGTGGATAGTTTAAGGTTAAAAGGTTAGAGGATGTAACAACAGAGTCAAGTAGTGCATTCCAGGCATTGACTACTCTGTTGTTGAAGTTGTACTTTCTGCATTCAAGTTTGGAGCGGTTTACATTGAGTTTGTATCTGTTGTGTGCTCTTGTATTGTTGCGGTTGAAGCTGAAGTAGTCATTGACTGNCTCTTGTATTGTTGCGGTTGAAGCTGAAGTAGTCATTGACTGGTAGGACATTGTAGCAGATAATTTTGTGTACTATGTTTAAATCCAACCATAGGCAGCATAGTTCACAGTTGTCCAAGCCCAATATTTCAAGCCTGGTGAAATAGGGTATTCTGTTGCGAGCAGGGGAGTATAGTACTCTTCTAATGAAATACTTCTGGATTCACTCAATTGTATTAATGTTGCATGTGGCTGAGCTTACACTTCATTATTTTTGAGTCAGGATAACTAAAACATTCTAAAATATCTCTAGAAATAGGGTGGAATAGTATGGAACAATGATCAGAACAGGTGTGTTTACAGTAGTTTCATCTGATTTTATACAGAAAAGAAAACGGTGATCAAAATACTATTTTCCTCAAACTAAGGAATGAGAGATCAATTGAGCAAGCATTTATGTTGAGTTTATAAGAAACATTTCAGAATTGTATTCCAGGTGCATGGCCAGCAGTGTATTACCTCTTCTCCTGCTCCTCCTTCACCTTTGTTGTGTATAGAACTTGGTAGACTCCAAATATCTTAAACTGATTGGTCGAATAGGCTGTTCTCAGATTGGTCAGTTTAGCGCCATTCTGACTGGCCCGCCTGACGACGGGAAAACTTGAATAACTGTCATTGGCCACAAGCCGCGAGCAAGCCGCTATAAGAAGGGCTGCCTTGGGAAAATGTTCCGTTACAAGTCACTATACTGTTTTAATAAAGAGCTGTTTGTTGGAACCCGGTCTTGCACACCTTATTTCCAAACGGAACACTGCCGACGAAGGTGGGATCGTCCTAGAAGAGCGAGACCGATGCACGCGGCAAATAGAACCGAGCAACTGAGATGGCCAGTAACAATGCGCCACCCGCACCGTTCAACCCAGCTGAAGAAGATTGGGAGTCGTACATTGACCGCTTTCTGATGTTCTTAGAAAGCAATGAGCTACAGGAGATAATTGACCAGAGGAAGAGAGCTGTATTCCTCATGCACTGTGGCCAGCCGTTTTCAAATGGCAAGGCGTTTAGCTAAACCGAGAGACGTTAAGCAGATGGCATGGCCTGAACTGAACAGAATGGCTATGAGCCCATTACCACGTCTGTGGTCTCCAACCTGATCAAAAGGCACGAATTTTATCAAGGGATTTCGTAGCAGCCCTAAGACACATCAGAGGAGCCTGCGAGTTCCAAGAACATGGACAAGGCCATGAGAGGACCGCATGGTCTTCGGATTGAAGGATGCTACACTCCAAAGCAAGCTGCTAAGCAGACTGAATATCACAGTGCCCGAGGCCATCGCAGAAAGCCACTGCCGCTGAAAGCAGCCAAGAAATCCGCAGCCACTATGCACCAGATGAACTCCATTCCCAGATCCGCCAAAATCAACCCAGAGAAAAGAGGGCAGAAGGAAGCAAGAAACAGCTCACAGCGACCGCCCACCATGAAGATCTCACTCAACTCCCCGAGTGATACTGATGACCGAAATGAAGACATACATAGGCTTCAGTCGGAAAGAAAATGTCGGAAAAAAGGAAGAAGCGGCCAAGAATTCAGTGTACTGGATGCAGAGGAAATCACCCGCGTTCAGAATGCAGGTTCTTAGATGCCATATGCAGGATGTTGTGAAAAACAGGGGCACATTGCAAGGGTTTTGGCCGAACAAAAAGAGCTATAGTGCAAAAAGACTCGGCGGCACACACACACACACCCCAAAATGAAGAGAGACAAGACCGAAGCAGATGAGCCGAGAGAGCAGAAACCGGCGAACAAACAACAGAGAAGAAATACACCAAACAATAACCACGGAAATGCCAGGGCAGCAAACACAAAAACGAGAAACCCTCGCAATCATTGCTGAACTGTCTATTGAAAAAACTGTATACTTTGGGGGACAGGTGGTAATCCCCAAAAAGTTACAGGAAGAAGTGTTGTTGCATGTTGCACGAGGGACACCTGGGCATAGTCAAAATGAAAGACCTGGCCAGGAGTTAGGTCTGGTGGCCAGGGCTGGATAAAGACATTGAACGATGGGTGGCAACATGCCATGATTGCCAAAAATCAAGCCTACCCTCCCACTGGCACCAGTCATGGAATGGGAAACTCCCAGAGGCCATGATCAAAACTGCAAATTGACTTTGCTGGGCCAACGAAAGGGAACACCTATTTTGTAATCGTTGAGCCTACTCGAACTGGTTAGAGGTTATCCTTATGCGTCCACTACGACAGAAAGCAGTCATAAAACAGTTAAACAAAACTTTTTGCCACACATGGACTGCCCAGATGTAGTAGTACTTGGACAATGGGACCCAGTTTACCGCTTTAGTTTTTCGAGCAATACTTGGCTGCACAGGCTCCGACAATGCCCTGACAGCGCCGGCTCATCTGGCTTCAAATGGATGAGCCGAATGCATGGTTTCGTTATACTAAGGGAGGCCTAGAAAAAATGGACACGCGGGGACGACCGTCCAGAAATAAACTTAAGAAACTATTAACTATTCAACATATCACCCCTATTACAACCCATAACAAAAGCCCAGCAGAACTCCTCATGGGTAGAAAATTGCGTTCCTACCTTGATAGACTGCACCCCACTATACCGTGTTACAAACCCCCTGACTCCTCCAGTAAATATCGCTCCTTTGATATCGGCGATTTAGTCTACGCTAAGAACCTTACGGGAACCCATTATGGCTTCCAGGCCACAGTTCTCCCCAAATCACAGGGCCCGCGGTATACCAACTTGCACTAGCAACAGCGCAGAGCATGGAAGCAGCACATTGACCAGCTTCGCTCTCGAACATTGGAATGCAACACTACACCACTGCCGCAGACACCAATAAATGAGCCAAAAAACAACTAGGGGGGGGAAACACAAAATAATAAAAAAGGGAGAGACGAACCTCCAATAACAGACAACAATCACTACACAAACCTGAACTAGAATCCCAAATGAAACAAAAAGAGCGTTTACCCATAGACGACCTCCAGAGAAGAAGTCTGGGAGGCAGGAGAGCGAGGCGAGGCCTTCCTGGAAGGAGACAGCCAGGCCAGCTCGACCAGCCCGGACAAACTAGGAGGGAGCAGCGGAGCCACCTCAACCAGCCTGAGAAACTCAGGAGGAGCGGCAAGGCTGACCCACCCTTCCAGGAGGTTCCATGGAGAAGACACGGAGAGAAAGCGATTTTGTCCGAACTGTTTGAGGACCACGTGAGACTGAGCGCAGGTCAACTAGGACCTGCAAAAGCCCTACCTACTGTGTGAATACGTTATGCACGTTGGACGAAACCAAAGGGGGGGGGGTGTTGTTTATTGAACTTGGTAGACTCAAATATCTAAACTGATTGCCGAATAGGCCGTTTTCGGATTGGTACAGTTAAGCGCCATTCCGATTGGCCCGCCTGACGGCAGGAACACTTGAACAACTGTCATTGGCCACAAGCCGCGAGCAAGCTGCTATAAGAAGGGCTGCCACGGTTTGGGAAAATGTTCCGTTACAAGTCACTATACTGTTTTAATAAAGAGTTGTTTGTTGGAACCTGGTCTCATGCACCTTTTTTCCAAACGGAACAACCTTGATAATATATTCTGCAAAAAAATATAGGAAATGTGTCTCTTTTGGTTGTAGAAAAAAAGGTTGCTTGGCTTTTGCCACAAACATTGGTTAGTCTCAGTTTCTTGTATTTTATGGATTGCAAATCATCTCAGGGAAATCAAGTTGCATAAAATTATAGGTAGTCCTTGATATACAGCTATTTGCTTAGTAACCATTCAGAGTTACACCACCACTGGAAAAGTCACTTATCACCGTTTTTGACACTTACAAATATTGCAGCATCCCTGGGGTTATGTGATCAAAATTTGGATGCTTGGCAATTGGCTCATATGTATGATATTTGGATTATCCTATGGTCGTGTGATCACCTTTTATGATCTTCTGATAAGCAAAATCAATGGGGGAAGCCAGATTCACTTCCTGATTTAACAACTGCAGTGATTCACTTAACAACTGTGGCAAGAAAGGTCACAAAAAGGCAAAACTCATTTAACAACTGTCTCATTTAGCAACAGAAATTTTGGGCTCAATTGTGGTCAGAAGTCAAGGACTACATGTAATGTAAAGAATGATAATTTTCATTGTTGAAAGGTTTCTATTTAAGATTCCCTGCTTTCATCTGTCAAAGTAGCAAATCAATAGGGAAATGTAAATAAATAGTAGTGGGTGTCAGTGGTTCATTTTCTAAGCTTGAATAATCTTCCTTATAACTGTTTGTATCAGGCCCAAAAAGAGACAGGTAAGAATGTTTTATTTACATATGTGAAATTTTATTGTTTAGCAAAGAGTATCTGATTCATTCACGTGAATGAATTCTCAGCTAAGGCTCAGAATTACCATACATTGATGAATAATTTCAAGTTTTCCTCAAACAGAGGGATGAGAACATAAGCCTGCTGTTTTCCATAGACAACTTTCCATAGCTGCCTGAACTTTTTAAAGTTGGTGCTCAATGAGAAAGGCAGAAGTTTCAACTTCATGGTTTGAGTCAACATAGATTAGCAGCAAAAACTATTGCTACGCTGATGATGTGTTCCATTTTAGATTTGGCAATTTTCCTGACATTTATTTTTTAAAAATGGCATTAAGATGTCATGCCAATGAGCTACAAATTAGTTCTACCCTCCAACTGATTTTGCCATTAATAACCTAGAAGGCAAGGAAGACTGCTCTTGGGCTAGAATGCAGATCATGAAACAATCTTGGATATCACTTGGTCTTTGGGAGTATGGTAATTATTTTTAAAAAATAATACCTCACTAATTGTGAGAAAGTCTGATAATATTTCTTCCCTCCATGACTTGTATGTAAATTCATTCCAGTTTGTAAATACCATAATTGTTCTTTTATTTTTGCAAATGAATACTTTAAATTATATTCCCCAAGAAGTGAAGATGAAGTTCTGCTTGAGAGAAATAGACTGGACAGTTGCTCCAGTTGGCTATTTTATATGATGGATTGTTTTCAAACTACCACATGTGCTGCTAAGTCTTTAGCTTCATGAACTTGTCTGGTATGGGGAAAACTCTCCAAGTTGCCACACTCTTGCCTTTTCAAGCCCAAGCAGCAATATAGGAAAGCAATCAACTACTTTTGATAGCTAGGGCAGTGATGGCAAACCTTTTTGTTGTGGTGTGCCAAAGTACGCATGTGCTGGCACCCACAATACAATGCACCCCACACCTGCACATGCATGTGCAACGCCCCACCACCCTAACTGCACTGCGCATGCGTGTGTCTCCCAGCTGATTTTCATCCCATTTGAGGCCGTTTTTGCCTTCCCGGAGGTTCAAGGGAAGCCTCTGCAGCCTTGGGAGGCTGAAAACGGGCCCGTTTTGGCACTTCTGGTATTTCCGGAAGGCCCATTTTTTTGCCTCCCAAGGCTGCAGAGGCTTCCTTCAAGCCTCCGGGAGGGTGAAAATGGCCTCAAACGGGCCGAAAATCAGCTGGGAGGTGCGCACTTGCACAGTGCAGATAAATTTGGCTGGGTCTCACGTGCCCGCACAAATAGCATATATATAGCATGCCACCTGTAGCACACATGCTATAGATTCACCATCATGGAGCTAGGGGAAGAGACCTCATGCCTACCCTTTTTTCTCACCACCCATTTAGGGCAGCCAGTACCATAAATATTTATGAGGGGGCAGAAATGGAAATATTGACTTCACAGAATGTTTTCTATGAGGTTGATATTCCATTGACTCAAAAGATGCAATTGACCAACAAGTGAGACGTATTATTTTTGGCAGCCAAAGCAGAAATGTCTATGGAATCACAAAGCAGAAATGTCTATGGAGCCTGTGGCCTGATGGGAGGGGATGATTCTGCTACATATCAATTGAAACCCTATAGATTTCCAATCTGCTTCAGGCTTATTTCCTATATGAATCAGTATATCTTCATAATCAAGGTGTGTCAGATTTTCTGATGGAAAATGCTATCCTGCCACAGTATCTTGATCTGGTTTCAGCTTGGCAGGCTCCAAAATGAAGCCTCATATGTGGGGACATGTCTTGGTAAGCAAATCACCTGCCAACTTAGTCCAAGGAATGGGCACAGATGAGATTTTAGTGAACACAACAACTGTGGAATTATTCACCTTGGGGAACCTCTTGAGTTTATGTGGCTAAAAACATCACTGTGACAGTCTTCTCTGTAACCTTGTTTACCTTTGCCAGAAGGGTCAGAGAAACTGCCTCATTCAACCTGAGCTGGATAAGATAAATTCAATAAATAATCTAGTTCTTTCTCCTAAAGCAGGATACTTTTCCTAATTCGTATAATCTGAAACAGTTCTCTGAAGCTGTAAAATAAGGCATTTGGAAGCTTTTTACCTGACATTAGAGAACTTATCTCAATGAGAACCAGAAAATCTCTCTAAATTTTGCCAAAGGTGCCATCTGATCACTCAAGCAGATTAACATCATCTGAAGTAGAAAAGTTGACACTTTTCTGTCACCTCATCCCAAATTTAGCATTTTATAGTGGAAGTAGTCTACCTGTGAGACACTGAATAAAGGAGCGTTGGAGATGGAATTACTAATGCATTGAACAATATATTTTGTTCAAAAGGCCAAAATACCAGAGCTGTTCTTGCCCAGCCTTCCTTGAAAGTTCTTGAATACATTTGCCTATCTTCTCCTGCAAGCAGATGCTGGGCAAAAGTAATCTCCTTGGTTGAGTAAATTCTGACATTCAAAGGATAAACCAAACCAGAGCTCTCCCAGCTCACCTGGTGACAGTTGTTGCTGTCCATCTGCTTCACTTAATAATTGTCGTGGGTTACCTAGAAACCCTTATATCATGTCTTCGGTTTGGAATGTTGCAGTGATAATATGCCACCATTCAAACTCCAGAGGCATCCCTTTTAGTTTTAATGTTTTATTAAAACACAGAGCTTTTAAGGTTTTAGAAGTTTCCTTGATCTGAGTCCTGTGAGCTCGTTCCTCAGGATATGCACAATTTTGAGCTTTAAAAATAATGTTTTGTGGGTTGTCATTCACTTCTGTCAAAGCTTCCATTAATTTTAACGAACTTTGGATCATGAAATGAATAGCATGCCCCCATCTCTTAATATTCACTAACCACCCACCTCCCTCCCTCTTTTCTTCTTTCTTTCCCTCCTTCTCTCCCTCCCTCTCTCCCTCTTTTACTATCTTCCCTAGAAAGAACCTTACTTTTATAAGATGAGTGAAATACTTTTCCATTAGCTAATTGGCAAACATAAGAATCAATCCACTTCTAATGGAACCAGATAACAAATGTGTTTCCCAGGGACATTTAGAGGACATTATCCTGAAAATGCAGCCATCAGATATTCATCTATCTCTTCCCCCACCCACTGGCTGCTCTACATCCATATCCACCCTATTTTCAGGAGAATGTTTACATGTGATGTATACAGTTCTGTAAGTTGAAGATAGAGGCCATTTGGTGGAGAGGTTAAAGCACCAGGCTAGAAACAGGTTAGTGTGAGTTCTAGTCCTATCTCGGGCATAAATCTGGTTGGGTGACCTTGAGCCAGTCACTTTCTCTCAGCTCTAGCGAGAAGGAGTGGCAAACCAGTTCTGAATAACCTTGCCAAGAAAACTGCAGGGACTTATCCAGGCAGTCTCTGAGAATCAGACACAACTGAATAAAAGAAAAAGTTGAAGATGCATCACATCTACAGAGCCCTCGAGTTCATGTCTAGGCTCTAACCTAGGCCTCAATTCACTCCCACACGCCAGTATCTTTAGCTTAGAAAATGCAGTTTGCATGCAGTGTGGCTGTCAGCTCATTAGATCATTTTTTCAAAAGCGAATGTGCACCAGTGCGTGTTAGAAGTGCAACTGATCCGTATGTCAGTGGGGAATAAAGAGCCTGCTTTGCAGCACAAGTAATGTTTCGTGTAAGAAAACCAAAGAGACTGCATTTTTGTCTGAATCTATTAAACAAAGCTTGCCTGTGCCAAAAGCACAAACTGCCTTCCCTCATTCCCCCCACCCCCTGCAATTTTATATTGTTAAACCAGTTGTCAGACTGGACTGCTGCAATGATCATGATGTATTGTTAATCTGATTTGGAGGACAAAATGAACTGACTTAGCTAAATGGGAAATTTGTAATTTGATGGGAGAAATAAACTTTATGAAAGTAAACATAAATTCTATCCAAAATGAGAACTTTGGGACAAGTTAAAAAAACAATAACCTGTCATATACTATAGTACATTCTGTGTTTTATCTTTCGAACTTCTGAAGAACACCTTGTTTAGTCCAAGAGATTTTTAGAAGAAAAGAAACATTTGAATTGAATAATCAAGTCAAAGGTATAAAAGCAATAAAGGTAGTCCTCACATTTGGGACTGGCAATTTGGCCATTAAGCAAAGCAGTCATTATGCAAAACCACAACTGTTCTTATGATTTTACATCAGCTTTGTTTTGCTTTACATAACTGCAGAGGGTGCAAATGTAAAGGTTGGTTGCAAAGTTTTTTTTAATTGCCATCTTAACTGCAACTGACTGCTAAATGAGACAATCCTTGAAATGAGGACTACCTCTAGATACATATGTGCATATGTATCAAAAGACAAGTTCATTAGGCTAAGCACAAAGGAAAATAGTTCACTACATCAAGTCTTCCTATCATCTTTGGTTAATGGGGTTACCTTCCCTATTGTCTCCCAGTGCAATCAAAAATGAGAAATATTGCACCAGGTGTTAGATATCTGCATACTCACCTCAGATAGGCTGGTCCGGATGGTTGGAATTTTGATGAGGGGATCTAGTATATGCAAAAAACCTCACGGGGTAACCATTGTGGATACCAGACACAATAACTCAAATAACGGGGCCCAAGTCATACAGAGTAGAGACAGAAGATGGAAAGAGCTGGAGAAGACACACAGACCAACTCAGATCAAGGGCCACACCGAGAAACACTAACCATCAGGGGGAGGAAGGAAAGGAACTTACACAAACTANAAACACTAACCATCAGGGGGAGGAAGGAAAGGAACTTACACAAACTAAAGAATCACCTCCAATATTAGACAGAAATAGCCAAGCCAGAGAGGGTGGAGACCCCTCAAACACAAATGAGAGGGGAGGGGAAGACCCTCCTCAAATAAGAGAAATAACAAAACAAACCCTAAGAGCAATACAACAACCAATGCTAACACGAGCCCTGATCGGAATTTGCAAACACGTACCTGGAACCAGAGTAGAAGACAACGTGGGGAGACTGGAGCAGGCTTCGGAGAACCATCAAGAAGCCACTCCTGGCAGGAGTGGCCAAGCCGACTCAACCAGCCAGGAAAGACCTGGCAGGAGAGGCAGGGCCAACTCTACCTTCCAGGAGGCTCCACGGAAGAAGTCGGGAGAAGCAGCAATCCCATCCGAACAGTCAGGAGACGAACCCACGACTGAATTGCACAAGTCCAGTCGAAACCACAAAAGCCCCACCTATTTACGTGACTACATAACATAGGTGAGACCTGATTGGTTGGACTGAACCACATGGAGAGGGGAGTTAGATATCTGCATACTCACCTCAGATAGGCTGGTCCGGACAGCGGGAATTTTGACGAGCCATCATTGGCCACGAGCAGCTAGCTATATAAAGGCTGCTGCGGCTCCGTGAGTTCAGTTCCTGTAGAGAAAATAAAAAGAGAAAAATCAACTGGGTCTCGCGTCTCCTTTTCTCACAACTGAACAGTGACAGCCACATCTGCACCTCTTATTCTTATTTATGGGAATGATAAAATCACCTTTTTAAAAGAAAAGAAATATAAAAAATAATGAAAATCAAATCTAGTTTGAGACTGGCATAGTGATTGGGGGGCTTCAATATTGTAAACTTTTTTTTCCTGGTGAGCTATTGAATTCAATTTAAAGCTTGTTATGTGCAACAAAATTGTAGGTCATTATTGCTATTGTAACTAGTGTATGGAGTTCACTTTAGATGATGGTTGGCAGACTACATAAGTAGACATGGTTTATTTGGTTTATGAGATGCTTTTTCTGCTGCTTCTCTACTAGGTGACAGAAACTGACATCCCTATCTGTTTATTCTTCCAAAAACAACACAAAACAAAACAAATTTTTACATGCCTTCAAAAAAATAAAATGTCACCAGCAATCTCCCATCATTATGCCCATGTTCCCATTAGTGTGCCGATGGCTATTCAGTGATCATAGCAGTGCCATCAAACTGCACAAAAGTTTCAGCTGAACTGGAATTTGTTTTCATCATGCAAGTGAGTTTGATGGTCATCCACGACAGCAGTTGACAGGCACCCTGGAGTGAGAGTTTGAAAAGAAAGAGAAAAGAAAATAACCTTCTGATCCATTAACTACCTCCCTCACAACAAATCAGAAAGAAAATAAATCTAAAACAAATGCTATTTTAATTTCTTATTTGCTTACTTCTCCACAGAACATGGGAATGGCCCATTCCACCTATGCCAGTAGAAAGGCCTATTCTACCTGTGGATCCCACTGGTCAGAGAATGCTAGCTGGTGGAGTCCAGGAGAGCAGCCTTCTCTGCTATGGCCCTGGCAGACTAGATAATTCAAATGCAGAGTAGATAACTGCAGAAAGAAATTCAGATTGGAACATTTCTAAATCCAGTCAACATAATATTGTCAAACTGATTAATTTCATTAAAAGCTTGTGTTATATTTTTCATTATACATCGAGTAAGTCAATTAACTATTTCAATCACAAAGGGCAAACCTAACCTTCCTTTTATGTTCATAGAATTGAGATTAAAGGCAGAAGAACTGCAAAAGGTTTTAGTTCCATCTTCAGTGCAAAAAACATGTAATGAGTGACATTTTTATGTTGATTTCAATGTGGCTCAGTATGTGCCCTAATAAAAGTGGTAGCAAACTGAAATTTTTTTTCAAAAAGAACTCAAGTAAAAAGAAAATATGTATAATAATCTTTAAAGTATAATTTATTTGTTTTAAATGTTTCCTTGTTGTTTTATTTAAAAAGGTCTAATTAATTGCATGACTATGTAAAAGGGAACCATCCAAAACTGAAACTGTCCCATAAAAAGTATCAATAGATGTCAAAATTGAATAATAATGAACAGTGTGGATGTCAGGGTTCCCTGCCTTGAATTTTTACAAAACAATACCTTGTTTTGCTTAATAAACTCTTATATATAAGATTCTGTGGCGTTTTGGAGGTGACTCTCACGTTAAGTCCTTCTGACACTGATGAATGAATGCATAGAGAATTGGAATCTTCATGTCATTGTACTTCAGTCAGTGTGACTGCACATAAGGTGTCACTCCAAGAAAGAAAAGAGAGAAAGAATTGTAAGTAACATTTGTTTAAGTAGGTGAAATTGAAACATTTTCTTCAGTGTATATTAATTATTAATATTTCAGTTTTATTAGATTTAATACTTTGCAGTTATTCCCCAGAAAGAAATGTAGTTGCATTCAATGATACTTTTCTTCCTATAAGTAACTTTGGGTTGTATTCTGAATTCAGTCTTTAAATAAGAGGTTTCTCTGAAAACTGGATTCTTATTAGTAGGACAAATAAAAAATAAGGGTTTATATCTTTTGAACCTTTCTTAGTTTAAGATTTAAAAATATTAACTAGTGTGATATGTAGATCCTGTTGAAAGTTCAAATCAAGTACACATGCAATGCAAAGCAGAATCATATTTTTAATCTTTGTTGAGGCAAAGTGACTATAAACTGTACACTTCTATAAAATAAACTATATTATCTGAAGAGAAAGCCAGTATAGTCTAGTGCAGAGATGTAGAACCTCTGGCCTTTTTATGACTTGTGGACTTCAACTCCCAGAATTTCTGAGCCAACATGGCAGTTGAAATCCACAATTCACAAAGGGTCCATGGCTCCCCACCTGTAGTCTGGTAGTTAAGATGCAGGATTACTAAGCAGTGAGATGCCGGTTATAGTCTCCCCTGAGAACTTGGTTGGGTGACTTTAAGTCCATTATTTTCTATTAGCCCAAGACTAGGAAGCAGAAAATTATCCATTTAATATACTGTGCAGGACAAACATCCTGCAATGCATTGACCTGAGCTGATAATAACATAATTGAACTATTACGAAAGTTATTTTAAAATATATAAATATAAAATTATACTTATTCAGAATTATAGTTATTCTAAATTCTGAATTAAAATTTTGCTAGATTTATCTTTATATTATGTTATTACCTCTATGATATCTGTAATTTGATAGCTCTTTTCCAAACAGCATTTTTCCTTCTCCTTCTCTCATACAGCAGCAATTTGATATATCTGTTTTTCCTTCTTAGGAAATCCCTTTCCAAACAATTTGGAGCAGGGGTCGCCAATCTTTTGGACCTCAGGGACCACCAAACTCATAATTTTAAATCCCAGGGACTACTAAAAAGTTCTATGGGCATGGCCCAATTTGTGGGTGTGGTTTGGTGGTCATGTGACTTACTGGGCATGGTTTGTATGTAAATATTATAAATATTAATATATTGATTTTTTTTATTAAAAAAGAGCAACTTTACCCAAAATCAGGCAAAGCAGCCAGGCAGATTGAATTGCTTACAGAATCATTCAGTGATCTATCTATCTGCTATCGGCTATCTGAGTCTGTCACATAAAATTTGCTTGCTGTGAGTCTGCACTGAATAATAGAAGCTTTGGTTTGCTCTGCTTAAAAGCAGAGCTGAAGATCTAAAAACTAGCTGGAAAGCAAGAAATGCAACCATTTCCTGCTTTCTAGATAATCTAAATCTTCTGGCACAGCACAACAGCTGATAGTCGGAAAAAGGAAAAATAACAATTTAGCAGGCAAGTTTGTCAGGTAAGGAGGTTCCCGTGGGCCATGTGGGCGAGGAGGGTTCCCGCAGGCTATGTGGGTGGGTCAGCCTTGTGTTTCTGTGCAACCTGGATTAATTGCTTTGGGGGGTGCTCTGAGGGTGAGATTTCTCTGCAGCCCACCAAAATTTTCTCGTGGCCCACCAGTGGGTCGTGGCCACCAGTTGGCAACTGCTGATTTGGAGGGTCCCTGTAGTTTGTGCTTTATTTTGGTGACAATATTTTCTTAAATTCCTTTAATTCAGGAGTTGAGGACCTATATGACTCTTGATATTGCAATATTGCTATATAGCATGATTAAAGTTGGAAGTTGTAATTTTATTACAGAAAGCTATAATTTTTCTGCTTCTGTTATAAATCTTATGCATTATTGACTTTTGCTCTTTTTTTCATTTGTTCACATAACTTAAGACCTAGGAAGCAGTTCTTAATATCTCTGGAAATATGGCCAATGGTGAAATAAGCTGAAATTTGGTTTCAATATGTATTTCCTGCATTTATTGTGCTTAACTTTGTTAATCTCATTGTTTTTAGAACTTTAGGGACTTTCCCCACTCCAGTATATTTTAGAGCTTTATGAAACACAGGTGTTAATGCATAGAAGCTTCTGGGAAATTGTTATTTTTAAAAAATTTTTAAAAACTATACCTTCCTGTACGTAGTCTGAAGTCAGGATCAAGGCTCAAATTAAATACCCAATTTCTAATTTGCACAAAGAAATAAAGAATATGAAACTTTGCATAACACAACAACTAGGAGTAAAAGAAAAAAAAATGACTAGCTATTTGTATTTCTATTTTTACAGAAACAAAAGTCCTTTTGAAACAAATGTTCCTCTTTTTCAGTAAACTGGACTTTTCCAATTTCTTGGAAGTTCCACTCTGCTGAATAAAGTCTGATGAAGAGAGGAAAAATCTTCTTTATCAATTTATCTCCAAGGGTTCTGCTGAATTTTGTCTTTTGAATCAAAAAACTTTTTATTTTCAACAGAGAGCCAGTCTGAGATAAGTTGACTTTTTAATATGGCAAAGAATCATCCCTTACCCATGAAGATATGTACTGTATGTCTCAGTTTGTACAATAATCTATAGTTTGGCATGCTGGCTACATTTAAATCATAAGCACTTTGGACATTCTTAAGTGTTATGTGACTCTTGGAGTTTTCCCTCCTCTCAATTCCAGTTCTGGCCCTCAGTGAAAGTCCTGAATCAGTCTATCTTTCATGGTCCCAGCTGATGTACAAAGAGGAAGAATAGAACTATTGGACTTCAGCGATAGAAAGAACTCTAAATTTGTGCTGGAAATGTGAAGAACATGAAGGGATATTTTATCCCATTTGGCAGATATGTAAAAAAGCTAAAAATATTGGAGCCAATTAAAAATAAGTAACAGGTACTACTGTACTTATAAGAAAACTTCCCTAAAACTTTTGCTTAAAAAAAAAGTTGCAAGTAGATAAGTTGTGCTGAATGACACACAACTTTTAAATTTTGTTCTGATACAAGTTGGATCTGATCAGACAAATGCTTTAAAGTACATTTTATTCAAGCTGTTAATGAAATGAAATACCATTTGAAAATGTACAGAGACCAAATACTGTATATAGTGCTAAAATTATAAAAAAGCACATCAAGTAGATGATGAATACTAAGAATCTCACATGCAGAGATGAATTAACGTAGATACAGATATTTTGTTCCTCAGTTCTTGTTCATTTCACAGAACTTGATGAGCTGTTTTTGGCACTGAAAGTTGTACTCTTCTCTTCTCTCTCCACATGAAGCTGTCATTAATAATTGAATTAGGAAGAATGTGAGCATTAAGTGTTGCTACCTTTTAAAGTCCTTACCTGTTCTCTCTTTTTTGTATTGAATAGAATTATTGAAAGCTAATACTAGCTGTGAGTCCTATATTTTCAGCATATTTGGCACTGACAGCATTTCTAACTGAAGATGATATATGCAGCATATGACATGAACAAATGTAGATTAAATTTTTTGCTCCAGATTTTTAACAATCAGCAGGAACAACAGCCACAATGCTAAATCAATAGAAAGGAAAATCAGAAAGGGAAATTTAATAGATCAAAGTAACTAAATGATATTTTGTTCAGTTTAAAAGAAAATTAAAAATGTAGCTCAGATGTATATGCTTGGCAAAGCAAATCTGATGTAATTCATTGTTATTGTTATTGTTTAATCTTTAGTGAGATTCATAGCCTTTGGGGCTAGTTGGTAGCTCAACAGTTTGAGTCCTAACTAAGGACCTAGGAACTGTTCAGATAGCGTCAGAGGATATAAGTTGTTCCAAGTAGGGTGGTTTTTTGTAGAATCGGAATATTCAAGTCTGATAAATTCAGGATTTGCAGATAGCGATTGTTATTGTTATTGTTATTATTGTTGTTATTATTATTCTTCACAAAAAACAACAGTGTACACAGCAAAAGAGATAACTATGCTAGATTTCATATCACAAATCACTAGTTGAACATTTCCCAAGCATTTTGGACTGGGTGATGTATCGACGAATTATGCGAGCAGATCCCATAAGGTGGCCTTTTGCAGCTGACCAATGGTGATTTTGTCAGTGCCAATTGTTTTCAAGTGCTTGCCTAGGTCTTTAGGCACACCACTCAGTGTGCCGAGTACCACTGGAACCACCTGCACTGGTTTATGCCAGAGTCTCTGCAGTTCAATTCTCAAGTCCTGAT
>BHFT01006125.1:0-15649 GCA_004320025.1 Laticauda laticaudata
TTCAATGCCTGAGGGAACCCGCCTCTGCAGACGCATAATAAACCTTGTTTTCCTTGGATCAACGAATCTTTTGGTGCTTTTCATCAGTTCCACCTCACATAGGTAAGGCACTAGGTAGCTGCACTGATTGTGTTCCTGGCAGTGGTGGGTTTCACAAAATGTTCCGACTTGTTCGGTGAGCATGCACACAGAGCATTTGCTAATCACCTTCTCCAGCAATTGTTGTGTGTGAAACAGCTGACATGTGGCAATCCGCTGTGCCACGCCAATCAGTTGAGCTTGAAAAACAAGGTATAAAGCACTGCCTAGAGCCCGGGTGGGCGGGCAGGTATAACAGCTGATCATCAGAGAAAACCAAACCGGTTCACTCTCAACTGTTCTTCAAAGCTACCGGATCGCCCGAACCAGGCCACACTGGCAGCATACCACCCCTGGTTCCTGGTCAGGTAATGAAAAGTCTACAAATAAGCAAATGAACTAAGATCAGGCAGCTAGGTATTCTCTTCTATCAGTAGCTTCTCCCTTTTCTATATTAATAGGCTCTGTATTACAAATAGGAAGGTGACTTGACTACAGTCCTCCCCCTCCCAACCAAATATTCTTGTCTCCCAGCTTTCGAAGGCTTTCCATCTGTTGGATTTCTGGCTGCTGAAACCTTTCCTGCTTTTGTCTCATCTATGCACACCTACAGTTCCAAAAGCAATTTCCCCTTCCACAGCTCACCACTCTATCCTTTTTCTCTTTAGACTGTCTTTTGAACTTAGAGATGCTTACTCTGAATGAAATTTGTCCTTCTGTTTTAGATCTTCTTTTGCCTTTTCTTTCTTTTTCCCCCTCACCCAGCTCACCACCGTCTCCAATTTGCCATGTTGACATTGCCACTTTGACGTTCTTGTGGCCCACAGTCTTTTTTGTAGCCAATGGAGCTAGTACTCAACTGCCCCTATTTAGTGCTTCTCATCTCTGCTTCCCTCCTTCCCAAGAAGCTGGTTTTTTCATGCTGTAAGAAATGCGCTCTGTGCGTAGCACTAATGGGTGACTTAATTAATTAACTAAACCAGTGAAGGTGATCTTGGTGAGGGGAAGGCAAAACTACCCTCTCTCAGAGAGATGATTAATTTGCATGAGATAGCATTTTATAGCATGGGGAACCATATCTTTCATATCACCAAATTCCCAGCCAATAAAGCATTGTCATCTAGTTTACTTATACATCACTCACCCTGCAACAAATACAGGTAGTCCTTGAGTTATAACAGTTCATTTAGTGACTGTTCAAAGTTACAACAGCACTGAAAAGAGTAGCTTATAATCATTTTTCACATTTACAACCCCTGCAGCATCCCCATGGTTACTTGATCAAAATTAAAAAGCTTGGCAACTGACTCATATTTAAGACAGTTGCAGTGTCCCAGGGTCATGTGATCAACTTCTGTGACCTTCTGACATTTAGCAAAGTTAATGAGGAAGCCAGACTCATTTAACAACTGCAGTGATTTACTTAACTGTTGTGGAAAGTAAGGTCATAAAATTGGGTGAAACTCACTTAACAAATAAAAATTGGCAACTGAAATTTGGGGCTCAATTATGGTCATAAATTGAGGATTACCTGTATGTAAATATTGCAGTCTCAGTGTCCCTACAGAAAAGAAATGTTTATAAAGTAGCCAGATTTGTAATAGTCCTAAGCTTTGTAGTTGAAAGTATCATGTTAGGAGCTGGAATGGAATGGAATGGAATGGAATGGAATGGAATGGAATGGAATGGAATGGAATGGAATGGAATNATGGTATAAATGCTCTCAGTATACATAAAAGAAAAGATACATTCGTCTAGAATCATCAGGTACAACACTTAATAACAGTCATAGGGTACAATAAGCAATCAAATCATACTGGGAAACAGTCAATATAAATCATAAGGATACAAGCGACAAAGTTACAGTCATTCAGTCACAAGTGAGAGGGGATGGGTGATAAGGAGAAATGAAAAAATTAACAGTAATAGTAGTGCAGACTTTGTAATAGTTGAACAGGTTTGAGGGAATTATTTGTTCAGCAGAGTGATGGCTTTCAGGAAAAAACTGTTCTTGTATCCAGTTGTTCTGTGCAGTGCTCTATCAGTGCAGTGTGCTATCACCTGATGTCAAACTGCAAACTAAGATTTTCTGTTACATATCAGCCAAAATCAAGACTGGCTTTTCACCTTCAATAGTCAAAGCGGCAACTGAGATTCAGCACTATAACAGACAACAGGGAGTCTGGGGAGTGTTTCCAAAGTATTTGTGAATACTGCACTTTAAGGCCCTGTTACATTGGCCGACGGATGCAAAACGTTTGTAAAAAGGACACAGCGGACAAGAAAATCTCAGTGCCCCGAATTTCCATAAGCAGAGCGGACAACAACGGAAAGGAACGGATGGAGGGAGGATGTAGAGGGGATGGAAAGCGGATGCTCCACGGAAGCCTAGCGGATGGAAGCGGATGGAGCGGATGAAACATCCGCAGGGCTTCCGGGGGAGCACAGTGAAGTAGACGCGCAGCGGAAAGAGCGGATGCAGAGCGGATGCAGAGCGGATGAAGCGGATGCAGAGCGGAAGCCTAGCAGATGCACAACGTTCACTGTGCATTGCAGGGACGATGCATTGTGTCAGCCCCACGAATATAAAGGGAAGGCAGCTCGCAAGCAGGTCACCATTCAGAGGAAAAGACCTGCTGCCAGACACAGCTCCAAGCCAGCCAGCCAGCCAGCCAGCACGCCCAACAACCAACAACCATGGGGAAGAAGAGAAAGCCTCTGCCATCTGCTGCCAGCCCCTGGCAAGAGGACAGGGCCACCATCCCAACCCCTGGCCCTGACTCTGCTTCTGCTGGGGCTTTCTGCGCTGTTCGGCTCACTCTTCTGGGGCTGGAGCTTCTGCTGGCGCTGCTCCTGGTGCTGGTGCTTCTGCTGTGGCTTACTCTGCTGGCGCTATTCCTGGTGCTGGGGCTTACTCTGCTGGGCACTGCTCCTGGGTCCTGCTGGTGCTGCTGGTGCTCCTGGTGCTGCTGGTGCTCCTGGTTGCTGCTGGTGCTTACTCTGCTGCTGCTGATCCTGGTCCTGCTGGTCTGATGGCGCTGCTGTTGCTGCTGTTTGCTGTTGCTGGTCCTGCTGGTCCTGCTTTTGCTGCTACTGTGTTGTTGTGTTGCTGCTGCTGCTGCTGCTGGTGTGGAGGAGCAGCCCCTACAACCTCGAAGCTCCCTCTGATGAGGGCCATATGGGCCCTGCCAGAGGGGAGGAAGAGGCAGATTGCGTGAACGGGAGAGGAAGACAATACTCAATCGAAGAGGACATGAGGATGAGGTGCTGGAATGGCTTGAGGGAGAACGAGTATCTATGGCAGAAGGGACACAGGGTCTATCGAGACACCAAAAGGAAGCAGGCTGCTTGGAGAGAGAAGGCGGAGAGCCTGGGCTACAC
Source organism: Laticauda laticaudata (assembly GCA_004320025.1). NCBI lineage: Eukaryota > Metazoa > Chordata > Lepidosauria > Squamata > Elapidae > Laticauda > Laticauda laticaudata. The sequence goes on from BHFT01006125.1 coordinate 3,460, forward strand.
TTCAGAGGTGCTCCTCGGCTGGTGGAAGCACATGCCACACCTGGGTACGGGAAGCTACACCTCAAGAAATCTGGCCAGGCGCAGTCAAGCTGACGGACAGAGAGACCTACGTGATGGCCAACGTGCAGCTTCTTGGAGGATGAGATCCGCCACCGAGGAGCAGCCTCTCTCACAACCCTCTCTCTCAGGCAGCCTGCTGAGAGCCAGTCCTTTTCTGGCAAAGAGTCAGCTCCTGTGTCCAGGCAGGTATCTGTGGAGCGTGCCACGACGGAGACCCCCGACAGCTGTATACCCGTGGCAGAGCGCTGTGAGGACCCCCTGACGCAGTGGGAGCAAGGAGAGGGCACTTCCACCACAGGCCAACCCGCATCCATCCCCAGCTCCACACCTCCACAGAAAGGCAGAAGAGGCAGACCGGAGGGGCAGAGCCACACCACTGTCCTGCTGGAGATCAGGACACCCTCAGAAGTAGCGTAGATCCCTCTCTCAGCTGGTACACACCGGCGTCCCATCCCTCCAACCGAAAGCCCTTCCTCACCTACGTCAACCAGACCCTCATGAATATGTCGGAACCACAGTACCAGGGGGTGAAGGACAGGATCACCGATTTCTTCACAACCCTCCAGACCAAGTTGAACCTGCCCCCACCCAGTCCAGGTCTGCTCCTCCACCCCAGGTGATGTCACTGCCCTCTCAAGGCTTTCCACAGGCCCTCACCTACAAAGGCTACGGCTACCAGGAGCTCCAGCAGCACAGGCAGCCCTTCCCAGTCCAGGCACAGGTAACTCGAACGCCACCAGTGGCCACTTACGCCACCAATGCCACCCTGCACCGATGCCAACCCATGCCACAGATGCCACCCACGCCTCACCTCACTCTCTGCAGAACCAGACATCCCACTACACTGCTCCTTCTCCACCCACAGTCAGCCCGGCCTCCAGAACATCTGTCATCGGTATGGGGCTGACACCCATCGCTCCCATGAGGAAAGGGCTCTCAACATCAACGGGGCTGGAGCCAACTCTCTGAGAGCTTCCTCCACACACCGTCCCCTGTTGTCCCTCTCGGGGCAGGCACACCCAATGACGCTCAGACCAGCACTCCAGCAGCAGCCACCTCCACAGAACCTGGACCCTTCACCCCTGAGACTGGCATGCTCAGAGTGACCAAGAAGAGTGAACAGATGGGACTGGGTGTGCTACGGCTGTTGAACCTTTATTTTTTGCTTTGGACACTTCACTTGGGTCATTTGTTTTTACAGAGCTTGTTATTAAATAAAATTTATCTTTGGCTTCACACCATTCATTAATTAAAAGTCTTGGTGGAAACTTTAGAAATGGTTTAAAGCCTTTTGCATGCTTGTGGGATGGGTTTAAAGAATAGGCAGTGGGATGGGCAGGATACTCTTTGGGATGGGTTAAGATAGCAGTGGGATGGGCAGGGAAACTTTGGGACTCGGCTACAAATATGCTCGTAGGATGGGCAGGGATACCTTGGGATGTGGGTTAATAGCTGTGGGGATGGGCAGGGATACCTTTGGGATAGGTAAGGATAGCTGTGGGATAGATAAGACCTCCAGTGCAAGCATAGTGGAACTGTGTAGTCCCACCTCCCCAGGTGGCAGCACCTTTGGCCCTTATTATCAATAATAATGTAATCAATTTGATCCCACACATTCAACATAAACACAACTCTTATTAAATGCCTTGTTCATTGTACGGCCCACCAACATACATGGCCACAAACGTTCATCAGGTGTTATGCGACACCGCCTCAAAGAAGCATCCATTAAGCAATCTATCACCTGTCTTGCACTCCACTGCCACCAGCTGAGCGGACGCTATGCCAGCAGGTCTTTACAGAAGGTTGTGCTGCTTCTTCCTTTCACGTGAAGCCTCTGGTTGGGCCTTGCACGTCCAGAGTGTCTATAAGTTTCGCCCTTGCCTCCATTCCCCAGGCTCCACTGGTTCCCATTGTCTTGTTGGAGGTCCATCGAGCCGTTGCTGCAAACACTGGGTAGCGAGGTGCGCATGAGATTGTGCAGGATCAAGGCAAGCTTCCACGATGTTTCTCGGGTCTCTGGGCATGCTGCATGTCGGTGAGAAGTATCCTGGAACCTGTTTTGCAGCCAGGGATGCCACAAGGCGTCTCCAGCCACCCCACTTGCCCTGGACACGCCTGTAGGTTGAAGATCCTCATCTTCACGAGGGTGAGGCATACTGAAGTTGTGGGGCTTCATGAGGTAGAGCCTTCTGAGGGCAGAAGGCGTCATCCCCATGAGAAGTAGGGGCACATCTTGTGTGTCTGTTGGGGCAGGGGTTCTGGATCTGGAAGCCCATTTGATGAGGTTGCGTTTCCAGCCCCTGCCTATTGAGCGTGACACTTGGCGTTTATACTGGGCCATACTGAAGATGAGCCGTTGCCTGAAGCATCGATGTACATTGAACTGTAAGTCAGTCATCTTGACCCATGGCGGAAGAGGATGATCGCCTGTACGAAGAAGCCCCTTGTTAAAATAATAAGTGCACCACTGACGTTGACGACTGGAGCCTTTGCAGGCCACGTGCTTGCCATCTATGGTCCAACATTCCTGGGGGAAGTTCCACTTCTTTGATTACCATCCTGCTCTGGCAACTTTCTTCTAGTGGCCTTCGTTCTCATGTGGAGGGGGTCATTGGAGGAGCTCCTCCAGGTATTCTTGGATGATGGCCCTTGCACCACTTCTCTGAGCCACAAATTGCGACTTGGTGTTGTGTGCACTCTCCAGCGTCGTACTGCAATGCCTCCTGTACGTGGTCTCCTAGGCCACGGTGGCGAATCAAGTCAGTGCCACCCTGAGCCCAGGGTCACGGCTGGGCTCAGAAGTTGGTTGCTCTGCTTTGTCAATCTGAGTGTCAGCCGCGTCCACAAACTTCATCAAACATGGCTGGCAGAAGGCATCCTCATGGAAGTTCTGGGAATGACACGAGGGTCTTCGTTCCTGAGCTAGCACCATCAGCTCTTGTTGTTGTACAGTCCGTACTCTGCTCTTCTCCCGATCCATCTATCGAACCCAGACGCTTTCTTGGCGCCTCCTTTTTCCTTCCCAATAGACACAGGTGAAAGAGCCTGTAGATGGCTCTCGTACTGTACATGCACGAACGATCGGTGGCTCTACCAAAGGGACTGCGTTACGATCCAAGGTGGACATGACTGGATGCCTGTGGAAGAGCAAGACATGCCAGATGAAGGCTGGAAAAGGTCTGCATACCAGCTAAGCGGCTGCTGGACTGAAAGTGGAGGTCCACGGTGAGTTTCCCACCCCTTTTTATCGGAAAGAGATAGGTTTTCCGCTCGCGTATTCTTTGGCCATCCTCTAGGCATCCTAACAGACATCCTAAATATCGAGATATTTACGACTTACCCCTCTGCGAACGTTTTTTCCGTTTTAATGCTTTGTGTGTGTGAGCTGCATCTGCTTTCATCCTTTCTCCGTCCGTGCTACTAACCTCTTTTGTGTGTCCATTCCGCGTCCGTTTTCGCTTCCTCCCCTGTGTCCGTTTTCTGCCTGGAGTGGCAATGCGAGTTGCGCAAGATGTGCAGCGGATGCCTCGCAGGACATAAGCGGACGGCGTACCCCGGCATGATGAAGGGATGTGAAGCGGATGTTTTCCCGTAATGCGTTGCTGCGGCAGAATGGACGCGTGTGGATTACTTTACCGCTCAAAAGTTTTGAGCTAGCTCAAAGGTTGTTTTTGAGCGATGGAAACTCTCAGTCGACGGATGCTGACGGTTAAAGAGGAATGAAAAAACGGAGGCAGTGAGTACAGAACGGAAGCCCCCATCGCGTTAACCAACTGGATGGCAACGTGTTTCAACCAACGGATGGCAAGTGTTTCTCTCCGTTTTACATCCTCTTTCCATCCGTTGCTGCAGTGTGACATGGGCTTTAACCACTGCACCACCAGGGTTGCAATGTAGACTAGCCTCCTCATGGGGCACCACAGAAAATGTGACTTTGTCACAGCTAAATAGTCTATACCAGTGATGGCTAACTTTTTCCTCGTTGCATGCCAAAAGTGTATGTGTGCGCGCACCTCCATCCATAATGCAATGCGTGTGTGATCCATCCCCACCCCCTTGTGCATACACACAAGACTCCATGTGCACACATCACGTGCCTCTGTGCATGCCCGTGCGACTCCTCTCATGCCCCTGCCCCCTGCTCATGTGCACATATCTCCCCCCATGCATGCGCGACAGATACCCGACAATCAGCTGGCTGGTGGGGGGTGCATGCACATGTGCAGTGGGGCTGTTCCCAAAGATCTCCCAGCAAGAAGCAGTGGCATGAGTACCAAAAATAAAAACAATAGTTAATGCTGTATTTTGTAAAACCATATTAAATTTAAAAAATGTAAGTATTTATATTTTGAATGCCATATTCATGTTTTCGCAAGTACAGGCTTTTCCAACAGATGTTTAATTTTTAACTATGCTGGCTAGGAATTATGGGAACTGTAAGTCACCCATCCAGAGGTCACCAAGTCAGGAGAGAATGCCACAATATTGGCAACAATGCTAAGAACAATGGAGATCAGCCAAATGCAGTTGGAAAAAGAGATCTAGTCATATAATGAAAGGATATCCCAAAACTCAAAACATTACTTAAAGAAAGAGTGATCTTTCTAAGAATAGGCTGGCTAACAATAGCCGGAAAACAGTACATCTTGGTTGTAGCAAAAATATATTTTTCAAAGCTATTCAGCAGAAAACAATATTCATTATGGCAACAATATCCATATTTTTACAAGCGTAAAAGTATTAGCTCTCTGTTTTAGGTTGCTTGCAATTTAGAATTCAATATAAATGAGACAACAGAAAGTGAATGTAAATGGAGGCAGGAATAAACAAGTGAAAAATATATATTTGTTTTAGTTATATATCCTGGAGACTGAGGCACTGGGCCAAAGATTTCATATATCTGAAGAAAAACAACATTTTTCATATTCAGGAGCTCTGGAAATACTGATTTTCCCTGTCATTTTTTTATCCTCTCTGCTCCTCAATGTTTAATTTCAATTGTTCCAGAAATGGATGTACATTTTGACAAAATTAAAACAATTTTTTCATCACATTTATAAAAATGGTGGTTGTTGCAAATTTCCCAGAGTCAACAAATGGACAACATATAAGTGTGATAGATGAAAGGAGGGAGGGAGAGAAAAACACAGAAAATTGAATGTATAAAAGTTATTTTAATGGGACAGCATATAAGTATGATAGACGGAAGGAGGGAGGGAGGGAATTACACTAGAGAAATGAATGCATGAAAATTATTTTAAAACATTTTGAAAAGAAATACATCTTAATAACAATACAGATGGTTTTCACAAAAAGATTCAGTGGTGGATTTAAGATAACATGATTAGATCTGTTTGACTGTGAGGTCAAACCATATTATTAAGTTTTCTCCCAGCTGGAACTCTCTTCAAATTTCAGAATGTATAGATTCCATCATAAATGTTTTGCTGGAAAAGATCATTGTACAGGCAGTCCTTGACTTACTACCATAATTTATCCCAAAATTTCTGTTGTGAGATATTTGTTAAGTGATGTTTTACAACATTTCTTGCCCCAGTTGTTAAGTGAATTGCTGCAGTTGATAAATTAGTAACCTGGTTGTTAAGTGAATCTAGCTTCCCCATTGACTTTGCTTATCAGAAGTTTGTAAAAGTTGATCACATGACCCTGGGATGTTGCAGTGGTCGTAAGTATGAAACAGTTCCCAAGCATCTGAATTTTGATCACATGATCATGGGGAGGCTGCAAAGGCCATAACTGTGAAAAATTGTCATAAATTACTTTTTTTCAGTGCCACTGTAACTTGGAACGGTCACTGAGTGACCGTGTTGGAAGTGTTGGAAGTCAGACTCCACCTATGCGCATCAGTGGGTTTTTCCATTATGGCTGTAATCTTAAATAAAATTTACAAACTGGCTGGGGAGCAGCCTGATTATTTGTTTGCTTGTAATTCAAATGTAAAGACTGCCCAACTAGTAACAACTCTGATTGACCTCTGACCTTTTCTATTCAAAATGCCAACAGACACATCAGAATTTGCTCTGTGGAGAAAAGATCTGGATAGCTATGACTATCCAGAGGGAGGACTTAATATTGACCAAAAGCAGTTAAAAAGGGTTGATGAATCTAATTACAGATGAGATAATTTTCACACTACATTGTGTCTATAAACCTCTAGCTCAAGACAGGTCCATTCTGTAGTTTGGTCTACATATTATGCACATATAGGCAAACAAAGGTAATCTTCTCATAATCTCCTCATCTAACAATTATACTTAACTAAACAGGATGTTATAGGTCTTTCTACAACAGCTGCAGTAAATAGTTTGTAATTGCTTGTGCAGAAAAAAAAGACTGCAAAGATTTGGACAGCAAGGGACAAAATCTGACCTACAAGACTGTTATATAGATGTGGAGATTTGATCATAATGGCCAGAACTACTTCAATAATTCTAATCTCAATGCCTCAGTTTATTTCATCGCTGGAAAATAAGGTAACCTTTAATAATCTAGACTCTAGAATATTAGCATGACCAGCAGAGAAACTGACTAATCAGCTGGATTAAAATTCCAGTTCCAAGTACTGATTCATTTTCCAGGAAGGAAAAAAAAAGCAATGTTTGCAACTTCAATTAGGACTACCATCTGCCCATCATGTTCATTTGATGGGACACTGCAACCACTCTATTTTAGAACATCAAAGCCAAAATCTAAGAGGAAACCAAGAGTTTCATGTAAGAAGCTAATGGCAAACTTGACATCCTGCTGCCAAGAAAACTGTATAAGGATGGAAATCTGTTTCAAGAACAGTGATTTGCATTTTGTTCCATAATCATTAGACCACAAAGCCTCACCTTTAATTAAGATAACTCTATATTCACAACTAAATCAATTTGTTTAGGCTGAGTAAGACACAACTGGCTATATAAACACAACACACTAATCTAAGAACAGACAAATCACATCCTATTTTACAGCAATGTGTGAACACAATACTGTTACACACAAGTTTTCAACTTTCTCAAAAAGCATTCTTCCAGGGACCAAGTGACTATACCTAACTTAAAAATAAATGTGAGCTTCCTATCTCTTGGGATTTTAGCCAAACACTAAAAACAGAAAAATAAAATACAAGAACCAATTCCATTATAACATGCCAGTATTACTGAAAACTGATCGCCCTTGTTTATTTTGCATTTATATCCAATTTTATGGATCATAATTCCATCAATTGCTAAACTAAATTTTAACAGATTATTAAGGAAGATAAATTCAACATAAAGAATAGCTATTATAGGATACACCAAATAGCACAGCAGGTTTATGGAAAATTCAGGGTTTTTTCATCAGAGACTTTGATTAAAATAGATCAAATCATATTAAAATAGAAAGGGCAATCTGAAAGCCCTTAATCTTCAGTGTAACAATATGCCCTAATCTTAAAGCAACTGATAAACCCTAAACTAGTACTTTCTTCAGGAAGGAAATTATTTGTTTAGCTAGTCTGGGTGTTTTTTGGAATTCTGTTATAATTACTGTCATTCACTGTTTTCCTATATCTCCCTTCCCTAAGAAACTTTTTATATTAGGATATTTTGCTTCATTAATTTAATAAGGATATTTATCTTTCAAATGCTCATGTATAATGCTGCATGGTTACCTCTTGTTGTTTGTGATGGGCATGTTTGGTTATTTTGTTATTTCTAGACTTTGGACAAGAACAGTACCTGTACCTACTGTGAAATACTTTTCCAGACATTGATAAATGAACCCAAAAGAAAATGTCTCTGTCTTCTAGCTAAAAAACAGAGCTGAAAACTTTTTCCTATCCTATTGAATAAACTTCCTGCAGTCATCACATCAACTTTAACTGAATGTAGTTCAACTCTTCCTGTATTGTATATTCTACTATAACGATCAACTTGGAAGTGTTAAAAAATATGGAATCAGAAAAACCATGTCTTATTTTTAGGATACAGTAACATCATCTCTTGGGATTTTTAACTTTTCCATTAATATTCTGCCGTTTTGAATCAGATTGGATTGTTTACTTTATCAATCGTGGTAAGTTCAACTGCCATTCTCAGTTTCAGAGATGAAGCTATAAGAAAGAAATATATTCATTCCCAGGGTAATAATCAGTGTGATCCAGTAATCCAATGCTCTTTGTAACCCAATGTGAAAAAATCCAGATGTGAGATGGTAAACAGATATATTGTATAAGATATGATGTTGCCTACATAACTGTTCTACTAGTGTTAATCAGCAGTAACTCCTGCTATTCATCAGTATATGAGTATGCTGTGAGAAGAAAAGGGACTGCTTCTTGCTGGCTGTGTAGACCAAGATTATGCATTTACCAACCCACCTCATTGCACGAAACTTGTCTTCCCTAATTTCTTGTTTTCCTAATTGGACTCACCTTCTGGCTAATTAACTAAAGGCTAGGTCCCACTGGCTGACAGACACAAAACATATGCATAAAGGACACATCGGACAAGCAAAATTTCGGGGGTGGCTCCATCTGTTGTCATCCGCTCCAAAAAGTGGCAAAAATTTGCATAAACAGAACGGAAAAGAATGGAAAAGAACAGACGTGGGTAGTATGTAGCGGGGGTGTTAAATGGATGTTCATAGGAAGCCTAGCNCATCCGTTCACAAAGTTTTGTGCAGCTCAAAACTTCTTGAGTGGATGAAATCTCAGTGGACGGATGCTCGACGGATAGAGCGTATGAAACACATATGCAATGAGTACACAACGGATGCATAGCGTTTTCCAATGGATGGCAAGCTTTTTTTAATGTTTTACATCCTCTTTGCATCCGTAAGTGCAGTGGGACAGGGCCTTTAGTTTCTCACTGGTACTTCTTCAGCCAGTCTCTCCCTGCAAAGCCATGTTATCATCTCAGCACCACCTCCTGTTGATGAACCAATCGGAAGAACAAAAATGATTCTTCAAGAAGACAGAACTTAAGCTTGAAGGAAGGAAGATTTACTTCATGAAATAGGAAGGAGTCTTAAGCTCTGCCTACTCTGGTTATTTATAAACATCACCATTAAAATTATTCAGTTTTGATGAGTTAATTTTTTCCATATCATCCACGTTATCATTTCTTGCTGGATTGGAATGTAGTCTGAATTCCCAGGAGGGAGGGGCTACATTCCAGAGGGCAAAGAGGAGCAAAGCTTAGATAGTCTGTTTAGGAGAAAGATGGTAAGAAGGCTCCTCCTTAAGAATTAATATAAGCTATTCTGTAAATAAGGTAAAATGTACATAATGATATAGTTTCATATAGAGGAATAACTTAAAAACTTAATTAAACAAACCCTTAACTATAAGAAGGTACAAGATTCATACTTCAAGGTTCTACTGAAGAACATCTTTTTTTAACCTAGCAGGATTGGGGCCCTAGTGATAAAAACAAGCAGCATAAATTTCTAGAAAAGGCTATACAAATGCTTTTCTATTATTCTCACTCAATGCATTAAATTAGATAAACAACTCAAAGAACAGAACAAAATAGTCCCCCAAATCCTTTTTCTCCAGGATTACTTCTTTAGAAATTGAGTTCACGCCCAAAATTATATGATTAGAAATCTGAAAGATTTACAGAGACAGCCTTTAATTTCAACAATAAGAAAGACATCACTATAAATTCTAATAAATAAAATTATATGTCAACTTAGAAAGGAATATGGGAAGAACCACACTGTGGTTTTAAATGTCTCTGATATTATAAAGGGTTATAAGGGATTGCTAGCATGGCATTTATCAATAGACTTCAGGATAATTATGCCTTCCCTTTTTTAATTTCTTTTGCCTACGGATGGACCATTTTACATATCTTGTCAGTTTCAAACTGGGACATACATTTTAAAGCACCACAATTCTAAAAATTAACCATTAACAAATAAATAAACCCTTCCAGAAAGTATTAATTTCTGTTATGTTTTGGAAGTGTGGAAAGAGAGGAGGGACTTTTGTGAAAAGGCAAAAGAAATATCAGTAGAAATCCATACAGCAATGCAAAAAACTTATGGATTTTTACACTGAAACCAGAATTACTCATATTAGATTTTATGGACAAGGCATTAGAAAAGAAATATGGGAAATTAATATTGTATATACTAACTGTGGCAGTATTATTGTTTGCAAAAAAAATGTAAAAATGATGAAATGCACACCATGGAAACCTGGATTATTAAATTGACTGAACTTGGAAGAAATGGCAAAGTTGTCCAGTTTGGTCAAAATAAAAACAAGAGTGTTTTAAAAGATTGGAATTGATATATGAACTTTTGGATGAAAGAACAGAAAAAATAGATAATTCGGATATTAAAAATGACAGAAAGAGCTTGGAGAAAAATGTTAGATAATTAGTTGATAGAAGGGCAGAAGGTACAATTATAACAAAAAAAAACCTTTTTTGTTTTTTGTTTTCTTTTTCAGTTTCTTGTTTCTGTATCTAACTCTTTGTTCTTATTTGTGTATGTCTGTAAAAATACTTTTCTCACCTCTATGTTGTATTATATGTCTTCTTCAATTTTGAGTCCTCTATGTCTGTTGAGGTAATTCCCCGTTTAGGAGAATGAGCACATACAGGGAGATGTATAAAGAATAGTGTTGGAATAATACACACACAGTACACAGATACACTGTACAGTAAATGTAGGTTTTTACTTCCAGAAAGGTTTAAGCAAAGTCCAAAATAGGCAGTCCAAAAGTCATTCACAGGTTAATCAGTCAGTTTTTCAATCCAGGGATATTCCAGTAACAAAGTCCAGTGTCAAAAACAGTTAAGTATCAGACTTACATTAAATCCAGTAATATCAGTCAATTAGGAAAAATGGAGCAGGCAATAATTTCCAGCAGAAGGAAACAAAGATACATTCACACTCTCTTCTGAGACTCAGACTAAAACTAAACAATCCAGGTTTCTGGCTCCATCTTATGGCCATTTGAGAAATCACACCCAATTGCATGCTCTTGCATTCCCTTAAAGAGACAGTATTAAAATGTTTATCCTGGTTTATATATTTCTAACCCAAATACCTGTTAGGTGACTTATATTCCTAACAATGTCTATGGAAATTCTCTATCATCCAGGTCATGGTTGTCCCAAAGGTGTTTTTTCAAAAGGCAACCGGACTTTCTTTGTTTCTTCGCTTAAAGAAATTTCACTTCTCATCCAAGAAGCATCTTCAGTTCTGACAAAATGGTGGGGATGGAAGGATTTATATTTAGATCCTCTATCAGAGGCTTGGAAATTTGAGGATTTTGCACACATATCTTCTGTCATTTATATGTATGGTTTGTAATAATTCCTTGGTTTGTACTACCCCCCCCAAAAAAATACTTCTTTTTTACCCATTTGTCTCTACGAATATTTTAAAATATTTTAGCATTTTTTGTCTTTGATGCCTTCTTCAATTTCAGTCTGTGTTTGTTTTTTGTTTTTTTAATTGCTATTTGATTTCATCTGTTTAATTTAGCCATAGGGCAATCTAAAAACCAAATATTTTAACCTCTTATGTTCACAGAAATCCTCATAGGGACATATTAAGGATTTTCTCTACAATTCTAAATTTATCTAATCTTATCTAATCTTTATTTAATTTCATGGGATTTACAACCAAGTAAAATACATTAGTATTGCTGCCTCCACAGAAATTCCAAATGCTTCTTTTTTTCCAGGATAATCCTGGAAATCACTATCTTTAGAAAAACCTGGAGGAAGTATGTCATAAAATCCCCATATGCTTTGTATTTTTGGTATAGCTGATCCTAATCCAGATTGATCAGGTTAAGTCTCACTACTGATCTCAAGAAGTACATTTGGGTAGCTATACACATTGACAATAAAGTTATAATTCTTGCCAGGTTTCATCCAATAAGCAGGACCATGGATTTAGGAATTTCTGATGAATAATATTTACTGAAGAAAGTTGGAAAATCATAACTAAAATGTTGCGATTAAAGAGTAAGTCCTACAAAAAGTGGTTGAACCTTCTTCCATTATCCTTCCCTGTTTGACATAACCAAATGCTTAACTCCTTCTTTTAACAGATAACAGATAATCAGAGCTGGAAGGGATGTTGTAGGTCATCTAGTCCAACCCGCCCCCCC
>BHFT01006125.1:15654-26368 GCA_004320025.1 Laticauda laticaudata
CCCCCCCCCCCCACTGCCTAAGCAGGAGACCCTGCACCATTTCTGACAGATGGGAGTCCAATCTTTTTTTGAAAGTCTCAAGTGATGGTGCTCCCATGACTTCCAAGGGCAAGCTGTTCCATTGGTTGATTGTTCTGTTAGAAAGTTTCTCCTTATTTCCAGGTTAAATATCTCCTTGTTCAGTTTCCATCCATTAGATAGAACATGGCTTACAATTGTTTTGTAATTCTCAGGTCTCCATATTTCATTTTCCACTACATGTTCACTAAAAAAAAAAATCTTTAATATTGGACTAGATCTTTTCTGGAAATATTTTTGTTCTCTGAAGTTTTGTCTGTAGCAATTAATAAAAAACAAGCCTTCCCTCAAACTATCTTCAAATAAAATCTCTGGAACATTGGCGGGGAGCAGAGCTTCACAGTGGGATGTGACTAATATATGGACACGATGCAGACTACTGAACCCCATGTTTCATTGTGTGTTTATTTTGCTGCTTACCTTCAACATTCACTATATTTATAATCCAACAGAGAAGCAAAAACTTGGAGAAATGCGTTGTCACTAATGCAGAAGGTGATTCTATTAAATCTTCACACAAAGTTTCCAATGAATGGCAGTAAAACTTTATTTAAATGAGATGTCTAAAATAAAGCTTCCAAAAACAAGATGAACTTGGGAGAACAAACACATGCTGTACCACAACCTTAAGGCTGAGCTAGAACTTTTCTGGCATTTCTACCACTGGACCATTAACAACTTTCCAGGTCAAGAATAGGGTTCTTGTATTCTAGTAGGTTTCCCTTCATTGATGAATTGAGGAGGAAGGATATGCTTGTTCTACTCACTTTCACTTTCTACATTAGCCAACCCTTTGCTATTTAAATGTGGAACAGCACATTTATTTATGTTCTTTTAGAGTTACAGTTATACTTGTACATGCCCATGTCATTCATTAGTACAGTTCAATTCAAGAGTATCTTTATTTTAGTTTATTTTTTTCACCTAGCAGTTCAAGATGGAAATTGAGTTGGTCATTTCACCTCCAGCATTTTATTTCCATGCCAGAAAAGTCTTTGCTGCCTTATTTGAAGCAAGGCCAGGAAAAAACCCACCAAGCTGCTCCAACTTTTTAGTAACATGGATGTCTCACAGGACTCATAGTCTGAGAAGCTATTTGCTCAGAAGGGAATATAGTTTCCCTGAAGACTTCTGTTGACTGCAAGATTGGGAAAGAATATAAATATAAATGTCCTGCTGCTCTTTCAATCTCTTTTGCACATTGCCTCAAGCACCTAATTTGGTAGGTAAGGCAATTAAGACTTTTAAAAAATATATACATTCTTATACCAGTGACCAGAAATATTTGTCTTGATCCTGAATCTCTTCTCTCTTTTCCCACTCCCTTTTATTAAATCCACCTTTGCTTCTACGCTCCATGTCTCATCACTCTTAGCCTTGCACTCATGCCTCAAGTCAGATGAAATACAATAAATCTTAGAAATTTGATGACATTTTATATCATATCTTCATATAATAGGTTTTCCATGTAAGCCAGGATTTTTAGCTGATCTTTCAAGTGAAAATCCTTAAGCCAGGCAGTTTTAAAATGTTATTAAAATGAGAAATGTATCATTTCTAGTGCTGAATGTAAAGGAAATAAAATTCATTTTTGTAGCGCAAATAGACCCATCTGTTTTAAGAATTGCAGTACAAAAGAAGTAACAGTTACGAGCACTAAATATTAATGCTGCCTGATCTGCAGTCCTTGAATAAATAACCATTCAATGTAGAATTCCTATGTGTGACACAAGCTAATGGGTAATTGATAAGATTATGTTAAATCACTATTTTATATTTTGACTTTATGTGTTAAAGTAATTAGACAGATAAGCTAACTGGTTGATTGATGCACACTACATATTGACACAAAGTAAATCAGTTATTCTTAGAGTTCACTCCCAGATAACTAGATATCAGTTACAACTAACAAACAACTAAACTTTTTTTTTGGTAAGAATTATAATAAATTATTGGGGATCTTTTGTGGTACTGTACTATTAGACTGTATTCAAATATACTGTATACATTACACCTCATTCATTATTCATACACACCTAACCCATCTTGCTTATTGGTCAAATATGATGAAAAGGATGAGGGTATCTAGGAAAAGCGTCCTAAAGTATATCCTCACTTTGGAATACAGTGAATTTTATATCTGTATTTCACCCCATCAGAGAAAGCTCTGCCCAGCTTCTACACCATTATCTACCCAATCAAGGCTAAGTCCATCATGTTTAATTGTTCATTCAGTATTGTGTTTCTCACATATATCATGTACCTATGGCTATGGCATTTTTGCTATGGCAGTTATATAACATGATCAATATTCCATTTTGTTTTGATGTATTTCATCTTGTTTGGTTGTACAAGGTTTTAACCAGTTCTCTGATTTTCATCACTCCTTTATCAATGCTGGATGAAGTCCAAAACATCATTAAATACTACCTGGCCTTAACACCCAAAAGAATATAAAATGATGTCAGGAAAACATGATATTGTTATAATTGTTGGTCAGCACTGTCCAGTCAAAATCAAAAATATATCTCTCTTCTATCTCTCTTTTAAAATCCATTCTACCCTTTTGACTTGCAAATCCTTAAAATAATATATTTATATGATTTGGCTATATGTACTGTATGCAGATTATATTACTCCCAAATGTAGATATTTTTGAAATGATGTTTTCTACTAACTCTCCCTTCCCCAAATCATCACAAAGAAGATATTGATTCTAAATACTTCAAGGGAAGTTTAAAGCAAAAGTCAACCATGGATCAGAATTGAATCCTTTTCTGATCTACAATATGCTACACCAAGGGTAATCAAATTCTTAATTTCTGTACTATATAACATGTTCATGAGAGCACAAACCTGGAAGACCTCGGGGTTTTTTCTTTTTCAACAAGTCAAATAACTGTGGCCAAGGACAGAATCACTTTGGGTTCATATACCAAAGGGAATGCCACAGTCAGTTTCCAAGGTCAAAAGGTTTGCAATATTTGGTACAACTGCTGGGCAGCCAGACCTTCTCAGTCTGTGACCTCTAAATATCTTGGTTATGATTCCCACCTTCTCCAGCCAGCAATCTTGGGGGTCTTGAAGAAGACTCCTTGAAAACTTGTCTTCCTTCTCATACACTGGTAAGCAAGAAGAATGATCCTGGCAGGGAAAACTACAATTAGATAGAAGATTAAACTACAGTTTGTTTCTGACTGGAAGACTCCCAATGCGGAATATTCAATTCCTGTTTGTCGTAGATCTTGTAAACTGTTGCTTTCATGGGGACTGATGGAAGGAAGATTTGGCAGATGAAGAGATGAAGGAATGGTCCTGTAGAGGTTTTTCATTCAAGGCAGCATTTGTATATCCTGGATTCATGCAGTCCAGGCAGAAGCTTGCAAGAGCCATTCTGAAACTGTATGGGCAACACCCACTAAATCAATAAAGATTTCTGTCATGCCTATCTGATCTTGTGCTGTATTACATGCTCGAAAATAAATGCCATCCATCAAACCAGATGTTGATTTTCAAATTTCATCAAGTTACTCTAAGATGCTTGGGGCCCATGCTTTTCAACTAACAAATGCTATGGACATTTCCACACGATGAACACTAAAGTAACTTTGTGGAGAACTTAGTCTGGAAAAAATATGTAGTCAAGTCAGTAATACAACTTCTGTTCTGTCAGGTTCAGTCCTCTAATCATGATCATTCATATGAAACAAGAGAGATTGGGAGGGAGGGTTGGAGAAAAGAGAGAATATTACAAGTGCCCTCTCTCAGGTAAAATGCCACAACACTGAGTAGGTAGAATCAAAAATTATTATGAAAAACAAAATACATTTTTGACTGCAAAATTATTTGCCACACGATATTAATATTTCCTTATGCTTTTTATCCAGTTATGTCTGGAATGCAGAACATTCAAATAACTTCTGAGAGTTTCAATCAAATGATAAGACACACTTTTCTCAGATCAAAATCTGTGTCCACCTGATCACTCAATTTCTCTCATCAATTGGTTGTTTGCTTATGTGCCATCAAACAGGTGTCAGCTCCCAGCAACTATATACTGTCGTTTCTTTCTTTATTAGATTTTTATCCCACATTTATTACTTTATAAGTAACTTAAGGTGGTGAACACACATTTTATTTTATAGAGATTAAGAAAGATTATCTTGATGGAGATATACAAGCTCCAAAACAAGGGGAAAAACATATCTTAAGTTCATGACAAAAATAAATAGAAATTAATAGTCAGAAAATATGCAGAAGAGGCTTAGACAGACATATCCCTAATTCACGTCTATAAGGTGGATGAGGAATAATATAACATAATCAGAATTGTGCAAGATGTATTATTATAGCCACTCTCAATAAAAAATATAAACTTTTTGTGGAATTGTCTTATGTGATCTATCTGATGAGATTGAGAAATTTGCTCAAATTCTTCCAATACAGACAATCGAAATAAGTCACCAATCCCCTTATGTGAGTTTTTCTATTTTTAAAAAAATTATAATTTGCATATGAATTCATTCAATTGCCTTTCTCTCCCCCATTATTTAGAACAGCACCATATTCAACTTCCTCGGTTTACTTATCCCCATTTAACTGGCTATTATCGCAGTTGAGGGAAGTACAAAATATCATTTGTAAAAGCATGAGCAATAACCAACTGCTTTAACTTCTCAGTCAACACCATGTATTTTCTCCTTCCCCTTGCATGTACGTATTGCTCAAGCCACACTCTATCGCCTCCATAGCATCATCATTATGGCGAGCCATATCCTCCTCTATCATCCTTAAGGGAGAGGAGACATCTGTGCCAATTTATCTTCTGAATGCTGAGAAGCTGCCACTGTTCCTGGCTTCCTCATCAAGAAGCAACAGTGCATGGCTCTGAGTGCAAGCACATCGATGGCTAACTAGCAGACTATCATATTCAAAATCCTTCTTTTCCTTTTAAAAGGAGGTTGGGTGTGATTTTCCAGCCCCTGGAAAATAAGAAAAGGGCCTAGTTGAAAAAGTGGTGAATGGCTGAGAAGGATTTCCTGGATGGTCAAATCTATAACTTCACTTGTCCCTACAGAGGCCTTCTCTGCTTTTATGGCCTGTATAATCCAGCTAACTTTTACATTTCCTCTTATCAAAACTCACACATGTGTATAGATCCCCACAAAAAAGCACACTCCACCAAATAAGCAAACATATGAAAGTTGGAGGGGGGGGGAATAAAAAACTGCAGTAATACTTCCAACTTCCCACAGTAGAATACCAAGCTCAAAAGGTGTTGTTTTTTGTTTGTTTGTTTTTTTGCTGGGGACATAAAAAGAAGCCCTCTGGGCAAAATAGAAAATGCCCCAAAAAGTCAAAAAGGAGTGAATATTGCTCTGAGCAATGTCTCCTGCTCAGAAATGATACACAAAGAAACATACTCTGATGCCAAGACTTCACACCCTCCTTATATCATAATTCACTACTCGCTCCAACTGGGTATCAGACTTACTGAAAAGAATTAGCACTGATTCCTAGATATGCAATGTGGAACAGCTTGACAAAGCTCTCAGACCAGAACTTTGCTACAGACTATCATAATACAGCACAAGATAAGAAACTTTATTGCACATTAGGATAGAACCATATAAAACAGTTGGCTGCTTTCTTTTGATAGGAAGGTGCAATTCTCCTTATACCCACACTAGTTTAATTCTGGTGGGTTCCTATCTTTCCTATGGTTTAATACAGTTTTGCTTTGTGATTTTTGGCCTTGAACTTGGGAAATTGTTGTCATCACTGATATCTCCTCCCTGATAAATTTGGCCTCTTAATTTCCACACAATTAAAAAAAATAACAAAGAAAACAATAAAGTTATCCAGTCTTTGCTTTGGTCCTGAAATGAGAAAACCTGAAACTATTTTCTGATGGAGCAATCCATATTCAGATATCCATAGCAACTATAAATTTACGGAGGAATGATAAAAGATCTGATCTTTGACAGAAGATGGTCAAATCTATAACTTCACTTCAGCCAAAGGGATGGCTCTTGCAGATACATTTTGCCCAAGTGATTAATTTTGACCATGTCTAAGACCTATTTATTCAAAGGGCTAATTTCTATAGGCTTTTTGCCATACTGTGTTTTCCGGATCAAAGAGTGATGCCTGACACCCTTCAACTGAATTGGTACACAATATCCAGAATTTAGATTCCCAAAATTGTGGACATAGAAGTTTCAAAGACTTCTCCAAAAGCTCAAGCTGGGGACTTCCATACATGTACCATTCCGACAAAATGGGAAGTTGCTTTAAAAAGCAAGCTATTATTCAGCCCTTGCTGGAAAAGACCAGTCTCAAGAAAATGAATCGTCTTATGAATATCCATTCACTGGGGTTAAAACAAAAGAAGCCAATACCATCAATCTCATTCATCAAAATAGCCTCTGAATGGAAGATATCAGAAGACGGTTCACTTGTGACTTTATTAAGAACAAAGAATATTTCCTTTTCTCTTACAGAAGACAGATTTACTTCAGAGTTCATTTGGAACAAAGAATATTTCCTTTTCTCTAGCTTGCTGTGCTGCATTAAGCCTTTCTTCAGAACTGCTATCCTTTGTCAAAGAAATAGCCAGCTAAATCTAAATGGAAATGTCATTTAAACATTGACAACTCAAAAGAAATGGGAACTTGAAGGTGCACGTTCTGGGTCTCAGAGCTGCTTCTGTCAGACAATTCATGATGCCACCATTCACTTTTGGACCTCACTAAACAAGGTGGTAGTAAAGCAATAGAAATGCAGAAGTGAGAATGGAGACTAATTGGGTGCCACTCAAGAATGCAGAACATTTTTGCCAGTGGAAGTCCATTGCTAAGCAAAATTGGATCTTGACAGGGCTCCAGTAGGAAGATTTAGGAACTGTTACTTGATTCTCATGGAAGGAAAGTGTGCAGAATAACAGCTTTAAGATAATCACTGGGGCCTTCTATGGAGAAGAGGTGAGAGTAAAAAGAAATGCAGGGTAGTAGAGGGACATAATTAAACCCATTTCCAATGCAAGGTATTTTGCTACAAACAGAAATGGAATCCTTAAAGAAGATCAGAAAACCCTTGCTGAAGACGGTGGAAAAAAAAAAAAACAACCCTCTCCTTAAAAACAGTATTACCCCTATCACTCTTAGCTGATTTTTTTTCTATCTTAACCTATGTTTCTATGGTGAGATATATGTTTTAATGCAGGGGTGGCATCTGACAGGGTTAACTACCGGTTCGATGATTTATGAGGTTCGGTGATTTACGATGTGCTTTCCTGCATGCTGCATGCCTGTAAATCATCATCAGCACGCTACGTGCAGAGAAGCAACCTTTGAAACAGCACTTTTTTCCTGCTTTTTTAACTGCAGCTCTGCCTTGCACAGTAGCTGAAGTTTAAAAAGTAGGAAATAAAGATCAGGTAAGAGTCTGGGCGGGCGGGTGGGCCAAAACAGCAGCAGACATAGGACCGATTCTATATATGCTTTCTGTCTGCTGCTCTTCAGAGCTACCAGTTCTACAGAGGTGGACAGAACTGGTAGAAACCCACCCCTGTTTTAATGTTTTAGGAGAGTTTTATTTCTTTAAAAATGGAAACACAGCAACAATTGTTTATTTGGCAACTAGGAGGGGAGAAGATGTTTTGAAATGATGTTCCCTATTTGCTCAGCAATGGTCCCTCCAAGAAAGGCCTAGACCTGTGATGGTGAACCTATGGCACAGGTGCCAAAAGTGGCACATGAGAGCCACTTCTGCCGGCACACAAGAGGTCGCCCAGAAGAGCCCCACTGTACATGCATGCATGCCCCCTGCCAGCCGATTGTCGGGTATCTGCCACGTATGTGCAGGGGGAGACATGTGCATAGGAGATGGGTGCGCATGCACAGAGGCATGCAGTGTGCGGGGGGTTGTGTGCACATGCACAGAGGCATGCGGTGTGCATGCAGGGGGTTGCACGTGCATGTGCAGCGGGAGGGAGTCATGTGCACATTACATCATAGGTGCAGGCAAGTGAGCAAGTACAGCCTGTGCACTTTTGGCCTAGGCTTTCTATGTCTACCAGGCTACTGGTAATCTGAAGTGCCCAAGGCTCTCTCCAAACTTGACTGCTGAAAATCAACAGTATGAATTCTCTCCATGTTCAGGCAACTGTGGCCTTAAAAAGTTTAATGCAGTATAAAAAAAATTAGAAAAACTGCTAATGAGATCTTTTTAAAAATAGAAAAATAGAATCGTGCTGTATCATATAGTCTTTCTCACCTATCATCCCTCTTCCACAATCTCCCAAAATATTAGTTGGAACTCCAGTGCTGCAGAGAAGAATCTAATCCTACCCCAAAATAAAGAAGGATGGATGGATGGACAGACAATCTGGTAACTTCAAGTCTGTGTTGACTCCGGACAACTGCCTGGACTAGTCTCCCCAATTTTTTGGCAAGGTTTTTCAGTAGTAGTTCATCCCTGCATTTTTCCTAGAGCTGAGAAAGAATAACTGGCCTATGTTGCCCAGCTGGCTTTATATGTAAAGTGGGACTAAATTCACAGTCTCCCAGTTTCTAACCTGATACTTTAACTACTGTACCAAACTGACTCTGAAGTATAAGACATTGTCATGTTTACTTTAAAATGATAAGTTCTAACTATTATGTTCAATTGTATAATTTGTTAAATTAAGCACCAGAGAAATTACATCGTGCGATTATAAAGTAATATTTTTATTAAAATCAAGGGGGGGAGCAAAAAGACATCAGGATAAGTAGAAAATAGGCAGCATTGTATCTCTTCCCAAACACCCATCTTCACTGTGTCACTGATGACAAATTTAGAGCTAAGACTTGCTCAGAAAGCTGGGAAATAGTTTAAATAATTTCTAAGCAAAACTAAAGCCAATTAAGTCTTGTCTCCCTTCCTCCCCCCTTTCCCAAGTTTCAACACTTTCATTTTAAAGTCACAATTTCTGATTAGGCAGATGGCAAAATTGATGGATCTCCTGCTGCAGCTTGTGGAATGAAGGTATTTCTCGTCTCTGTTTTCTCTGCATTTGACATAAAGCATAAGTTCTGCCAGCCTTTTTTTTTGGAGGGGGGGTGGATTCTTCTGAAATTGGAGTTCCTTTGAGACCTACCCAGCATGCCAGCTTCAGTAACCACACCGAATAGTATGACAAAGAGACCGCTCTCCTATTTGAAGAAGGATGTGGCTGCTACTGTTACACAAATATTATTGCAGTTTAAAAAGTTAGAGATGAGGAGCTGTCTGGAAAGACTTAGGGTTCATTCACTAAGAACAAGCAACAAAAATTGCTCTTCCAGCTCCTTCTTTGCTTAAGAAGCAAAGGGTTTTTTTTTTTCATGCCCAGTTCATGCAAAAGACAAAGTGAAAGAAAAAATTAAATTTGCTTGCACATACATACATTCCAATCCACTTCATGATGTGTATTCATTTTTCTGGCCATATAAACTAATATCCCACTGTGTCATGTGAAGATAAATTTAAAAGGTACCAAGCTGTCTTCAAAGATCTGTGGCCCAAAAACCAGGAGGCATGATGGAGGCAGGGAGTCACAAATGGAGAAACAAGCTGCCCGCAAGCACCACAGGGCTGTACAGTTCCTTTTAAACAGTGTAGTTTGACTGCATTTTCAAGTACATTGCAGCTGAGCCAAAAATGAATCACTCCGCTTACAAACACAGCCAGTGTTGTGGGATCATAAAGATCTGAAGCAGCTTTTAAACTGGCATGGTGATCTCATGGGGAACTGTCTTTAAATTAAAACCTATACTCAGGAAACCATGAACTGTCTTTACAGCAAACAAATTTCCAGTTAGTTTCCCCAGGTTTTCAAAAGAACCACACCAAAAGTTTGGAGGGAATCTATCCATAGTGCATCCTGCATTATGAAAGCAGAAAACTTCCATCTCCAGAACTTCAGTATAATGCCCTTTAAACACATACAGTGTTAGGAAAGCAAACTTGAATTATAGTCTGACAAAACTTTACAAAAAAACTGGTACTTCACTATTGTTAAAATGATCAATGGGATCATCCATGAACAGCCCAACAAGAAACAAAGAGGCAAACATTTCATACACTCAGCTCCCAAGAGCCATTTTTGATATCATTGCTAATAAATATTGTTTAAGTAACAGTCTATTTCAGTAGAAGTATCAAGGTAAATGGAACTTACTTTACAAAATAACTTCCTTGAAGCATCACCTTCTGATTCAAATAGAGAATATCACTACCACAACTTGCATGTGTATGTGTATGTGTTTGTATGGATCAGCTCGAGGACAGATCATCTCAAAGAGCTATCTATTAACAGTCAAGACCAACTTAATGGCACATAATCAATCATGACAGAGGAGAGGGACCGAGGGACAGAGGGCGGGAGGGACGGAGGGAGGGAGAGGAAGAGAGAAGTGTCTGTGTATGGTCATAAATGTTATGCAATGTGTTCTGTCCGGAAAAACACGAGGTAGACTGGGTTCCAACAACAAAGTCTTTATTCAAGTAATCAACAGTAACGGAACAGTTTGGCCGAAGCTGCGGCAGCCTTTTTATACAGGCTTGCCTGCTGGCTTGTAGCCAATGGCAGCTATTTAACTTTGCCGCCTTT
>BHFT01006127.1:0-17630 GCA_004320025.1 Laticauda laticaudata
GGTTATGCAAATTTTTGCCCCTTTTGAGAGCAGATAACAACGGATGGAACATTTTTCTCGTCCACTGTGTCCTTTTTTGCATCCATTGGGCAGTGTGACAGGGCCTTAACAGCCTGACAGAAGTAAACACTAAGCTTGTGTGTTTATCATAATTTGCTTCTTGGAGCATTTGCACCAAGATAAATTCCTTGTGTGTCCAATCACACTTGGCCAATAAAGAATTCTATTTACAAATCTATTATCATATCCTGTGCAATGCCAGCTGTGCTCACCTGACTAGCCCAGCTATCAAATGATAAAGTGATGGTGGAGAATTAATACTGCCATATGGTAGGTGATATTATGAGCTCTTATCTGTCTTAGTTATATTCTTTAACAGAATTATGTCAGCTGGCTTTAACCATCTATTTCTTTGCTTCATAGGCAAGAACATCTCTAAATCTAAAACCAGTTGACAGTATCTATCAGGAATTTTACTTGCTTTGCCAGATTTCCATTTACATGTAAGTGCTCACAGTTGTAATACCTTTGATCTAACCCGCTCGCTCCAGCTTCTTCTAATATTTACTAACTATAACATATGTTGATTCTGAGTGACCAACCAAACTATCAAATTATCCCAAAAATAAAATGGACATTATGACCATTAAATTTATAAATATTGTGCAATCCAAATGCTTCAGTCTTGATTAAGTACAAAGTACGGAAGTGCTTTGTTGAAAGAATACATTTTAATAATAATCTGATCTCTGAGCCAAGATTTCTTAGCATGTTGGCAGAGCTGCTTAAAAAGAAAAGTCTGGCAATAATCCCACCTGGGACACAATAAGGCAAGTTAGCCATTTCAAAAGCAAAAACAGCCTTGATTCTTATGAATGTCAATGAAAGTATTCTAAGAGGCAGCTGGGAGTCACATCTGTAAATATAAACTGTCAAAAGACTCCTGAATTGAGTGCCAGGATAAAGTGGGAAGGGCCTTGGAGGAATAATAAACCATTGAAGTAGTAAGCAAATACACAGCCTGCTCTAAGTCATTATCTTTCTATATAGGATGGCTCTTCCTCTTTCAAGTTTCTTTTGTTTGTTTTAATTTGACTTTTTATCCATTTTTAAAATCCATTTTTAAAATCATATAGATACAAGAGGATAAGATCACTGTGACTAAAAATGTTTAAGGTTAGTTCGCATAACATGGGAATAAACTTTTGCAGGAAACCTTGATCACATGTGCTTTGCTTCTGCTGCCAGTAAACCCGGAGTAGGCAAACCTTTCTGTATTAGAGGGCACTTCTAGAATACAGAGGATTTGTCAAGAGTAATCTCACAACTAGTACAATCTTCACAAAATGTTTATCATAGTGGAGGTGATCAGTCACAGAACATTTACCAGAAATAAACTTGGTAATTTATACCAGAAAGTTTCCTGCTAACGATCCAGCATTAGCAGACATGGGTTTTTTTCGTGGTTTCCAGTTCCTAGCTTGTTTGAGAGTAACTAGTAGAATAGAATAATAGAGTTGGAAGGGACCTTGGAGGTCTTCTAGTCCAACCCCCTGCTAAAGAAGGAAACCCTATACAATTTCAGACAAATGGTTGTCCAATCTCTTCTTAAAACCTTTCATTGTTGGAGAATTCATAACTTCTGGAGGCAAGTTGTTCCACTGGTTAATTGTTCTGTCAGGAAATTTCTTCTTAGTTCTAGGTTGCTTCTCACCTTGATTAGTTTCCATCCATTGCTTCTTGTCCTGCCCTCAAGTGCTTTGGAGAATAATAGTAAGCCTGATTCAAGCATTTTGGATAAATAAAAAGCAGAAGATGCTTCCATACCTCTTTAAGCTGTTTCCCTGGCAGAATAATCCATGAAGTTCATTCACAAATTATGTTTATTGATATCAACTTGTGAGAAGCATTAATGCCTATACATAAGGATTAATGCCTATATATAAGGATCTAGGATTCAAAATTAGAGCTAAGAATATGATATGGTTCCAACATCAGGGTTTTTTCTTTCTTTCTTGGAAACTTTTTTCTAACATGCTTGTTTAATCATGACTTCTTGAAACTCAAAACCCTGCAATGAATTTTGTGAAATTTTAGTTAGCCTCTATGGATTTTGGATTTTATTTATCACATTACTTTGACCCCGGTTAAATACATATTCTGACATCAGCCTCGGTTTCACCTGCAACCAGTACCGGTAGCATGAAAGTAACAAAACAATTGCATCATAAATACTATACAGTGCATTGAATACCTGTAAAAATTTGTCAGCTTTACTTTTCATCATGTCAAAGTTTTGCCTTTTTAAAAAACATACCCCTTTTGAGCTGCGATTAACCAGTGGATATCTTCAGTATCTAGATATTTTCAGAAACGAGCAAGGGAAATTCTCATTCTCGAAAATGTTTTTGCTAGCTTCTTATTTTTCTGGTGTTTATATTCTTTCATATTAGAGTGTTATATCTTTCACTTACTATTGTTTATCTTGGAACTCTTTCTGTATGTTAAAGTCAGGACAAATCAGTTTATGGGTTTCTGTTCAATGATACCATTGCTCACTTGAAATTGAAGTATTATACCAATAACTTTTTAATTACATTGCTTAATAAATGTACATGCAGAATTATTTAAAAACATATGTAATGTCCCCAAAGGGAAAAAATAAACCCACACATTTCTTAGGTTATCTCAATTCAACAGTTTAGGTATCTCAATTCAACAGTTTCATAAATTTAGGTATCTCAGTTTAGGTATCTCAATTCAACAGTTTCATAAATTTTTATGGTCTTGTCTCAGTCCACTTGGCGCTGTTTACTAAGACAGCTTAATTTAATTACAAGAATACATGGTTTGACTGGTCGATTGCCACAACAGAGGCATAAACCATAACGACGATGTCTATCCTTTTCTACTTGAGTCAGGCGAGGGCGGCCAGCCCCCAACTGCATGGGTTCTTCCAAAGGCACTTCCATACGAAGACACAGATGCATGAGCTCCTGAAGGGTGCGAGGGCATTCAGTGCGTGCCAACTCATCCAGGAGCTCTGATGACAAACCCTCCTGGAACTGGTCTAATAGTGCTGCCTCATTCCATTGTACATCCTGAGCAACCACCCGAAAACTAGCTGTATAATCCATGAGTGAGCCACGCCCCTGCTTCAACTCTCTCAAACGTCTGTTTGCTGTTTGGCTTCGAACAGGGTCCTCAAACATGGCCTGAAACTGATGGCAAAACTCGGCATAATTGTCCAACACCTGGTTGGGCTGGGTCAACAGAGGCATCGCCCAGGGTGCTGCAGAGCCTGACAACAAACTAATCAAACCCCCCACTTTATCCCAGTCAGTGGGAAAGTCCTCAGGCCGAAGGCTCATGTAAAGCTGGCAATGCCCCAAAATTGCGGGAAATTGGGCCAGNGCAATCTCTGCTCTGAGTTAATCCATGGTCACCCCACAAAAAGCAAATATAAGTTGAAGGGGTGGCTGGAGTCAAAATGTGATGACCCATAGTCTCTCAAAATAACCTAAAACCCAAAACATACATTAAAGTCCGGTAATGCCTTCAACTTAACTTCACTGTTTTATTAGGCACAGTTAAAGTCACAAAAGTAAATAAAGAGGCAAAAAGAAAACCAAACCAAACCGCATTGATGAGAGTTCTGAAGCAAGCCAAAATAATTAATCATATATTCCAGGAAGATAAACGAGGAGAGTCCATAGGAAGAACACCAGCAAAGATAAACCTCTTTCAAAGAAAACATTAAACTTTGACTCCAGCAATTCTGACTACAGTTACAAACTTATATACATAGCTCCCAGCTCCAAGCTACGAGGAGGATCATGGTAATCTTCTCCTGAATAGACCTCACTTTTCCCTGATCCTCTCCTCTCTGCGTAACCTAGGTTGGATAGGGGATGGGCCTGGATCCTCCTCTGATTGCTCAGCTGGCCTCTGCCCTTCCCCAGCCTCCTCCACCACCTTTGGAGCCACACTCGCACTCCCTGTTGGCTGTTCCTCCTCTTCCTCAGAGTCAGCCTCTATCAGGGGCATGACACCAGCATTTTTTTCCAGAATTCAAAATTCAGCTCAGCATTAATCCCCTGTCTATGTGTGGGTGTGGCATTGACATAGGTTTAACATATGATGTATGTGCATTATTTAATGGCACTGACACGTGATTTTCTTACTTTCTTCTTTGGCCTTCTTCAGCTTCTTCTGGTCTTCAGTATGATTCTCTAAATTAGGCT
Organism: Laticauda laticaudata; assembly: GCA_004320025.1. Taxonomy (NCBI): domain Eukaryota; kingdom Metazoa; phylum Chordata; class Lepidosauria; order Squamata; family Elapidae; genus Laticauda; species Laticauda laticaudata. Next base: position 4,245 of record BHFT01006127.1, read on the forward strand.
TGGCTTTGCTTTATGAGTGTCAGATCACTCAACTAATAAACCTTCAGCAGTATAAAAACTGCCCAAACTATTTTGGGATCACTAGCCATGCTTTCTCCATCTGTCTCTACTAGCTCTTTGCCATCTATTCCATTTTGGTTTCCACATTTTCCAAACTTCCATTACAGTTATTCCTAGAATGATGCTGGATGTTTAAGATTTCCTCTTTGATGGCAGGTCAGTCTCAATTTCTCTAAATTTCTTGATATCAGCAAAGCCAGCAGAAACTGCCTCCCTCCTCACATCCCATTTATTTGGATTCAGATACAGAAGACTGAATAGACGATGAAAGGCGATACGAAGACCATAAGGCAACTACATGAATTAAGCATGGATGAGGTGAGAATCCAACTGTTATGAATTGGAGGGATATGTGAACCACTGTGCCATTTTTTAATACAAAAAGCTTGAAAGCTGGGTCCTTGGATGGTATCATAAAAATGAGATAAAATAGTGATAATTCTCCAGAACTGGACATTTCTTTCTTCATTTCCTCTTGATTACTTGAACCTCTTTTCTGAAGAAAACCCTGACATTGATATTTGAACAAGAATGATAGCACTGAGGTATATAATTGGTCTATGCAAAGTTTTTGATTAGAAGCTTTGCTTCAAAGCAATTCAATCAAATAACCCTTTCAAACTGAATCTTTGAACTGAATACCTGAATTCATGTAAAGCATTAAATTGAACTGGATACTTTTAAATGGATTTTGCCATTCAATGGACTTTAAGTTAAGCCCATGTCACACTGCACCAACGGATGCAAAGAGCATGTAAAACGGAGAGAAACACTTGCCATCCATTGGTTAACGTAATTCATCTGTTCTGTACTCACTGCGTGCGTGATTCATACGTTCTATCCGTCCAGCATCCGTCTATTGAGATTTCATCCGCTCAAAAAGTTTTGAGCTGCACAACAAAAAACTTTTGTTGAGCAGATGAACTTTCGCCGTTGACGTGCTCTGTCTCTACTATCCGCGACACATACGGGGGAACAAACGTTCTACGTCTGTCGTCATCCGTTAAAATGTACCCGCTGTATCGCCGGCAGATCCGCCTGCCAATCCGTGCAACTAGCATCCGCCTCCAAGCGGAAAACGCGAAAAAGGGAGGGAAAGCGAAACCCGACGCGGAACGTCCACACAGCATTTAGTACACTCAGAGGACCATAGACAGGATGAAAGTGGATGCATCTCGTCTAAGAAGCATTTAAAATAGCAGACAAAAAACATTTTGTACTATGGGAATTTACTTCGTCGATCGATGTCTAGGATGTCTGCAGGATGCTAGAGATGCAGAAGGAACCCTACGCGGAAAACAGCTGAATATTTTCCCTATAAAAAATGGACAGCGTGGAGGCAATTCAACGTGGAATTTCCACTTTCAGTACACAACAGACGTTGTGTTGCACCACCTCCTCAGCGCCTTGCTCACCTGCCACTTTCCAATCACTCTCCAATATCTATCGGAATCAGTGCTACGAATGTGCTATCTCCACATGCTCTGGATCTCAAAACGCATACACTCCTTTTGTACGCCGCCAATCTAATTCCAGGGCCAACCACTACAAGCACGAAATCCAAGATGCCACGGCATTCCAGATCTGTTTACAATAGATCCTTGTCTGCTACCCAAGGAGCCCATAGAGAGGAGCACGTTCCAAAGAGCTGTCTGGGTAACTCGAAGATGGTTGATTCGTGAGGAGAGAAAGTAGTGGAGTATTGAGAGCGTCTATGAACAAGCTCGTTTAGTGGGGAACGGCTGCACGGAATCGAAGGACATTACATGGCATTCCAGCCACTTTTCATGCAGGATGGCCACAGACCATGTTTGATTGAAAGTTGTGGAGCGTCTGAGAACCCAGGTTGCACCAAAACGAGCACCAACTTCCATCCCAGCCTGAGACCCTGAGCGCTGACAGTGGGCACTGACTCTGCGCGCCAACCTGGCATGGACGTAACTTCTAGATGGAAAATCCAGTATCGAGAAACATGCAGATGAATGCCTGAGGACGTGCCACACACACAACTACTCAATCAGCATGTGTGTCAGAGAAGTGGTGCAGGTCATCATCGAACAAATACCTGGAAGAGACAATCTTCCTCCAGTGCTCCCACACTACGAAAAGCGCTGGAAGACACAGCCAATTGCAAGAAGGTGAGTACCATCAGAGTAGTGGAGACTTCCTCCTACACCGTTGGAGCCTGATAAGAACACCTGCAAGGGAACTCCAACATCGCTCTAAATACCAACTCAGAGTTCCAAACTTCGATCTACAAACTACAGCTAGGGCTTTCTTTACAGTTAATACATCCTCCATTTAGCCACTGGTATGACTGCTAACTACCAAGTTCCATGTACATCCACGATGCTTCCAGAGCAACGAGTCAGCTTACAGATGCCACAGGGGTATACAATAGCCAGTGACCTCAAGAGAGGGCTGGAACGCCAACGCTCACTCCATGGTATGGCCTCCAGATCCAGACTGCCCCTGCCCACAACGGACAACACAGCATGTTTTACATTGCCCTATTCATTGTGGGTCGTTCTAGGCTGACGCCTATCTAACCCCTCAGAACTACCACCTGAAGCCCACTAACACTTCCAGATGCCTCACTGTTGAAGAGAGGATCACTATCAGACCAGGCTGTCCCACGGCCACAAGACGGGTGCGTGGAAAGCCTTGGGCATCCATGGCCAACAGGTTTCCAAGGTACTGCTCTCACCACCATGCAAGCATCAGCCCAGAGATCTTTGAGGGCAACATCGTGGAAGCTTGCTGCATCCTGCACACATCTCATGCGTACCCACTACCCAGGTGTGCAGAACCAGGCTTGTGGACTAGTCAACAAAGGCAATAGGGGACCATGGAGCCTGGTGAAATTGGAGGCCAAGGGCCAAAAACCTGATAGATCACTGTTGGATGTGCAACAGCCCCAACAGAGCTTCACGTGAAGGCGAAGAAGAGCGCAACTCCTGAAACACCTGGTGCAACTCCCCGCTTGGAGCAGTGGAGTGCAAGCACAAAAAGCAGAGAATGGTAAGATGCTTAAGGCCAGAGCTTCCTTGGAGCCTGTCTTCTTCACACTAATTGAGTTGTGCCATGTTAGTGCTGTGAGTGGCCCTACGTATGACAGGGGCATTTAATGAAGTAGGTTTTAGATGTTGACAATTGTGTGATCACAATGAATAAATTGTATTGTTAAAAAAAGGGCCCACACGTAGTGGTTCAGACTTGGGAGGAGGTGCGACCTACAGTCCCCACAACATGCTTGGCCACTGCGAGCGATTTTATCCATACCACAGCGTATCCTTTGTCCATCCCAAAGCTATTATCCAATCCCACGCTAGCTATCCTTGCCCTAATTCCTACAAGCTATTATCCATCCCACAGCTATCCTTGCCCATCCACACAAGCATGCAATTAGGCGCTTAAACCATTTTTCTAAAAGATTTCCCACAAGACTTATATTAACGTAAAAGACAATGAGAACCAAGCTGCTGTGAAGCAAAAGAATATTCTTTATTAATAACAAACTGCTTAAAAGCAAAAATGACCCAAGTAAAAGTGTCTCAAGCAAAGATAAAGTCAACAGGCAACAAACGTAGTCATCTCTGGCACTGTTCTCAGTCACTCATGCAGGACATGCCCATGGTCTCAGTGTAAAAGGGTCCAGGTGCTGTGGATGGTGGCAGTGGCTGGGAGTATGCTGGTCTGAGGCGGCATTAGGAGTCCCTGGCCCGCGAGAGGACAAAGGAGATGAATTGTGCAGGAAAGCTCTCAGAGAGCTGGCTCAAGGCCCGTGAGGTTGAGAGGCCCTTCAATCCAGTGACCTGGATGTGCTCAGAGCACAGGAAGCCGATGACAGGGATGTTCTTGTTGAGGGGGCTTAGCTATGAGGGTGGAGAAGCGAGTGAGGTCTGTGGGGGCTGGTCTGGTCTGCATGCTGGGCGGGTGACGGCATCGGGGCATCGGGTTGGCATCTAGTGGACATCCAGAGGCACGGATTTGCCACTCCTTGGGCAGGCAATTGAACCTGCGGGCCTAATGGGTAAATTGGGAAAGGGCTGCTTTCTGTTGAGGAAGTCCTGGTAGGCTGTACCTTGTTAATGGAGGCTCCGTTAGCTGTAGTTGTAAGCCTGGAGATGGCTGTTGAAAGGTGCCTGTTGGACATGTGCAAACCCTGGGGTGGCAGGGACCAGACTTCTGGATAGATGGGAGGGAGCAGGTTCAAGCTGGGCCGCTGGAGGGTGGTGCAGGAAGATTGGCAAGTGATCCTCTCCTTACTCAACCCTGGTACTGGGGCTCGTCTCGGGCATTTCTCTTTCTCCATGTAGGGTTCTGGCGTGTCATCGTAGAGGTGAAGGGAAGGGCTTGTGGTTGTTGAGGAACGTGACATTCACATCAAAGTAAGTATACCTTATGGCTGAGAAGGAGCCAGATTCTGCCACTGTTCTTATGAATTGTGTCCCTGATTCTCACAAGAGGAACAGGTTGGCTCTGTCCCTACCGGTCTGTATCTACTAGGCCTACTTGTCTAGTGGAGCTGGAGCTGGGGGGGGCGTGGGTTGTCTCTCGGTGGCTGCGCGCCTCACTAAACTTGCTTTGCGCTCATCCGCGTCACGAAAAGGGGACCTGTCTCCAGTCATCATTTCTCTCCCCACTGCCCACGGGCCAGTGCGGGTGTGCAGCTAGATCGGCGTGGGTCTACTGTCCGCGAGGCGCTCCATAGATGACACTGCATGGACACCGGTTGCCTGGTCATCCTGTCTTAGGAACAACGCCTCTGTGCTGGTGAGAGTTGAAGGGCTGCTCCTTTGCTGTTTCAAGATCTCACCCCTGGCCCAGGACGCTCGCGACTGGCTCATTGGAAATGACTGGTCCATCTCCCGAGGCCGAGGGTTCATATAGCTTCAATAATGACAACACTATTTGGATGAAGGACAGAGCCGGCTCTATTGGCAGTGGTGGAGTTTTTATCCCCTGCTTCGAGCTACCTGGCATGCAGGTCGTTTGGTCCACTAGGCGGCCAGACTTCTGTACTGCTATACCGGTTGTTACCCACCACCCCAGGAGGAACATCAGAAATGGTAGCCAGGCTCTCCGCCTCTCTCTTCAAGCCGCCTGCTTCCGCTTCGGCTGGTCTTGAATATAGCTTGTTGTCGCCCTCCTCCACAAAGTACTCGTCTCTACCTCAGCCATCTCGAGCACCTCCCTCTTCCTTGCATGATTGTTCCTCCTCACAACTAGCTCCACTCCTGTGCCTTTCCTCCCCCTTCCCTCTCTCACTTCGTGCTTTACACCGGGTCCTCTGGGGCTCCGCAGCCTCATCAGCAGGGCTTTGAGGGCCTTGGGGCTGCTCCCACCACACCAGCAGCAACCAAGCACTAGAAGTAGTAAGCAGAGCAGCAGCACCAGCACCACAGCAGCAGGACACAAAACAGAAGCACCAGCAACAGAAGGCACCAGCAACCAGGCACCAAGACACCAACCACCAGCAGCAGGCAGCGGAGAAGACACACCTGCAGCACCTGCCAAGCACCAAAGCAGAAGCACCAGCAGCAGCAAAGAGTCAGCCAGGTGGATGGTGGTTCTTCGCTCTTCTTTTTCAGGGCACAGGATTAGGCACCAGCTTCCTTCATTCCATTCCCCCATGGTCTCTTGATGAAGATGTCTCTGGCAGCAGGTCTTTCCTCTGAATGGTGACCTGCGCCTTTGCGAGCTGGCCTCCTTCTCTATCCGCGGAGCTTTACAGCAATGCATTCCTCCCCACGTCTGGTGAGCGCAGTGAAACGCCTTTGTGCATTGACTAAGGGCACACTAAAGGCATCCGCTAAGGTGTCCATGATGCCATCTGTGTTCATCCGCTAGGCATCCACTACGCATCCGTTCCATCCGCTACACCCTCCGCTTTGCTGTTCTCCCCCGGTAGCCCTGCGGACGTGCCATCCACTTCCATCCACTTAGGTTCTGATTTGAACATCCACTATGTAACTCCTCGCTACGTCCTACTCCCGTCCAGTCCTTTCCGTCTTTTCCGTTCTGTTTTTGCAAATTTTGCCCCTTGAGAGCGGATAACAACGGATGGAAAATTTTCTCGTCCGCTGTGTCCTTTTTACATACGTTTTGCATCCGTCGTCCAGTGTGACCTAGCCTTTAGCTGCACATACATTTAAAAAAAAATCAAATTGAAAATGTGGATTGAATGTACTTGTCTCACTAAATTAATTCATTTGATTAGATGATGGATAACATGCATTTTCCTAGTCGTCTAGACAGACTTTATTCTCAGTGCTACTCTATTGCAACTGCCCCCAATGCAGGGATGGGCTTCAAAAATTTTAGCAACGGGTTCTCTGCTGGTTGCTGGTGGACGTGTCCATGATGGGCCTGGCCTCGTTGACCTCCTGCACCATGCCCTCCCTGGGCTCCGGAGGCTTTTCTCAAGCCTCCAGGAGGGCAAAAATGGCCTCTCCGAGCTCCAGAGGCTTTCTGGAAGCCAGAAACAGTCCAATTTCTGGCCTTCCCAAACTTCCAGGAGACCTGTGTGCACCCTGCACTTACCTGCATCTAAAATGGGCCACGTGGGTACCTCTGAGAGGGGCAGGGTGGGCAGGGCCAGCCAAAAGTGGGATTTGGGGGTTCTCTGAACTGCACAGAATCTTAGCTAGGGGCTCTCCCAAACCCCTGCGAACCCCCAATAGTCCACCCCTGCCCCAATGTAGCACTCATGGATATCAATGGGTATGGAAACACATACCTTATTGTTTATCAGGATGAGGTGGATGTAGCTCAATGCTCCTTTTAAAAGTGTTGCACGTGTTGAGAAAACAGAAGAAATGGTTAAGCCATAGAGGATTATCCTGTGGATCACGAGACATACATTAGGAAACAAAATCATACATGAGACAACTGGTAAACAAATAAAATTGACTTACCATGACATGAATAGCCAAGGCTACATAGTAGTCATTTTGTGAAGGTTCCCATAACATGGTCTCAACATTCCAAATATTTCCAAGAAAACTCATCAACTTGATCTGTTTTATGGAGACTGAAGATGTGTGTGTCTTTCTCTCACTTTGGCAGAGTCCTACCAATGGCAAGGGTATAATGAACTCCAGTAGGCAAGCTGGGTATACTTAACTACACTGTGTAAAGGAGTCACATGCATTTGTCGAAATATGATCAAAACCGGTTTTGTTCTAGCTGGTAGACTATGAGAAAGAACATTTGGAGAATTTAAAGGATTTTAGAAGACAAATTGATTTAATTTTTCTGTGAACCCCAGATTTGCTTTTTACATATACAAATAAGCATAAGACTGTAAGATAACCTGTCTCCAGATTATTGTCTTCCAAAAGAGAAGCATTTAAAATAGCACTATTTTAAATGATTTTGTTTTCATTTCATTTGAATACTTCATTTTTATTCTCTGTAATTGGATTCACACAACAGTCCAACAGACATATGAACTGACATGATCTAACTTCATTTTCATATGTATTAAAAGCTGCCTATGAAACTCCCCCAACCAAGCCATGCAAAGTTCACAAAATATATACATCCCTTGCCAACCAACAAAGTTTCTGTGATACACAGAAAGATGATACACTTCTGTATCATACTAAGTCATAGTTTTCTAACCAAGGAAAAGTGGCTGGTTTCACTCAAAGCACTGCATAAGAGATCATGGCTCAAAAACGGCAGTAGTTTCATCCATACATTAGACTCGGCCAAGGTCAAGCAAACCCCATTATTGGCTTATGCACACCAGTTTGGGATGAAAAGTCATCAGGAAAGATGGTAGCCATGATGGTGTAAATGACGTTCTACTTGAGTTTTATATGCATCAATTTGCTTAAAAGGAATAACAGATTAACAGAGCTTGAAGGGACATTGTAGGTCATATAGTCCAACCCTCCACCCAAGCAGGAAATCCTACACCATTTCTGACAGATGGCAGTCTGAATAGGTGAAGCTTTGATTACAAGATTACCACTTCTTTTTACTGTACCTTGCAGACCATCTGATCCCTCAAGTCTAGGATGTTCTGTTGTCAGTTAGAGACAATTTGAGGCAATTGGGTCATTATAACTTCAAACCTTAATAAAGTACAAAAAGTCCTAATTCGGTAGTGGAAGCAAGATATTAGAGGTTATTTGTCTGTCCTCAAAATAAACATGGAACAAATCACATCACTTCTGTCCAAATCAACATTTGCTTTGCCAAACATTTCAGTGCCTCTAATGTTTGGCAAGGAATAGACCACTAAAAATGAAATTCTGTCATTTTTATTTCATAAATGGGATGAATGTTAGGAAAAGGAAGAGAAAAATACATGGGTTAAAAAACCCAAGTACTTTTTTTAAAGCTATATATTTGAGCAGTAGTAATTTTCTATTAAGGGTGTTTTGGGGAAAATAATATGGGCAGATATATTGGTGGATAAACGGATGTTTAGCCTGTAACTGTTTTGCCCATTTTAGTGAGAACATTTGCCCTTCTTCAGAGTGTTGCAGTTTGAATGGCATGCTTGCTGATTCTCAGATTCCCAGATGTTCAGATGCAGTCATCCTTTAGTCAGATGTTAGCTAGAATAAATCTCAGAGAGTAGACAACCTTCTCTTTTTTTGTCCTCTCCACCATGGCTTCCTTGACCAGAATCTAATCTCTTGGGTGGAGGGGAGGAGACTCCTTTCATTCCATGTCCTAGGAACTGCCTCCTGTGCCAAGCATGTAATGGAACATGGGATGTAATTAATGCAAGAGAAGGAGGGCAGAGGAGGAAGGAAAGAGGGCGGCTGGGCAAACACAGAAAGGGATAATGATTGTTGGTTGTTTGCTTCCTCATTTGATTCTGGTCTTGCTGGTGACTGGTTACCCCTCCTTCCCCACCATGGCTTGCATTGCACCATGTAACTCTTCACCTCATTTCTCTCCCTGCGATTTACCATCTGTGAGCTCGTCTTTAACCTAATAAAAATCATCTAGCTTTTGACTAACAAGAAAAGGAAACAGTGTTCATTGTGGGGTTTGGGTGAAATGGCTTCACTAATCTGCAGGATGAGAATGGAGTGATTTATAGGCGGATTTAACTAGAGGCTATGATTAGGGGGCTGGTAGTAAGTGCATTAGATGTCTAAGTGTGGCGATAGAGTAAATAGGCGTTTTATTTATCGCAGTGCCAGGGGCCTCTTAGCGGAAGAGCGCTTCTCCAAATTGAAATATAGCAGAGTTTACACTCCTGATTAGGGCTTCAAGTGCACAGCCCAAGGCTATCAGTGAGTAGAATCAACGCAAGCTGACATCTAATTGTCACTGGATTAATGTGCAAACAGGGACAACAAAACAGCCACAACAAATAACTGGGAGTCACAGCCATTGGTGGCAGTGTCCACTCAATGACGGAGAGCCAAATTGAAGTTTATATCTTAAAATTCCCTGAGATCGATGCATCAGCTGAGCTGGAAATATGGCACCATGATGCATTTGCTAAACATTTGCATGATCCAGAATCAAGAAGGGGGCTGATGTGAGGCATGTTAGGTTTAACATTCTGTATTTTTTAAAGTGTGTTTTAACAGAGAAACAAATTTATAAATCTCTTCATATGGTAGTTCATTAATTTAATAATATTGGGAAATTGTCTGTTTATCAGAGAAATCTTAGCTATATATGCATACGCACTGGAATGACAAGTCAGAATTGGCCTAAATAAACAGGCTGCCAAAATGATCTCTTTATGGTTTTAGGGCCATGTTTCAAAACAAGGGATAATCAAGTATAATCTGTGATATTGCAGGAGGCCAATGAACTAGAACCTTCATCATGGCAAAGCAAGAGGCAAATGCAAAGACATATAATGAAACATAATCCTAATATAAACCATATAAAGTATGCATATGTATGTGTATTGCTATATATGCAGTACACATAATAATGCATGTGTATGTGTTTCATATTAAGACTGGAAGCATTATTATGTATACAAATATGCAGACTACACATATGGCAATCGCAATTAGACATATATACCACTCCATAATGCTTTATAGCACTCTGAATGGTTTACAGAGTCAGCATATTGCCTCCAACAATCTGGGTTCTGATTTTACTCATCTCAGAAGAATGGAAGGCAAAGTCAACCTTGAGTCGAACTCCTGGCAGTGAGCAGAGTCAGCCTGCAATACTTCATTCTAACCATTGTGTTACAATACATATCTGTATGTATGTGGGTGCGTGGGTGTGTGGGTGCATGGGTGTGTGGGTGTGGGTGCATTCTTTATATTTGTAAACATAATGAAGATGCTTATGCATACATGTTCATACATGCAAAAGTAATGCTATACCAAACAATATAAATATCTCCAAGTAGATGCTACTATAATCTTATGCAAATACAAGCCCTTAAATATCTGCAAATGCATAACATAAATAAATGTCTGTCACTGCAACTACATGTATAATTGGTGTGTAAACTTATATTTAGGATATCATTCAATTTATTTTTCTGCTTTATGCTTCACAACTCAGTATTAAGACAGATTTATAAAGGGAATGCCTTTTTCTCTAGGATCTTGCAACTTCCCCGTGTTCCTTGAGTCCTTGCCATAAAATTTTATCACCCTGTTTATAGATCAAATCATTCCAACAACAACAGATTCAATCTGGCCACCACCTGTTCTGTTTTGGACGACAGTAAGCTATTTGGGCAGCTAGGACTGGCTCCTCCATTTCAGAAAGTGGCTTGTTGCATGCATGCTCCAAGATCTTTCTGAACATCCCTAGGAAACAGTTTAAACACAAGAAGTGGAGCTGGAAGACAAGAATACTTCAGCCTTTTAAACCTTCATTTTCTGTTAAATGGGAGAGACTGATGTGCATCTCATGGAACAAACAGAATGGTAATAACTTGTCTTGAAACAAATGAAGGAATAGATTACCGGATAAGGAGCCCATACGTTCCATCATTTCTCTTGTACAATTAGTCATTTGGGGGATGGAGAGTCACAAATATATGATATACATCCCTGCATGCATTTCTACAATTTTATTGACCATGAAAGTTGGTCTTTCCCTGTGGTAAGAACCCAGGAAGTGGTAGAGCTGGAAAGTAGCTCAGTAGTGCAAAGTCTTATGATTTATCGTTGACATTCACAATTTTTTCCCACTATAACATTTCTTTTTATTATTATTATTATTTCAGGTCTTTCAGCTGAAAACCTCATAATTCCCTTTCAGCTCCATTTGATTGTCAATTGTACAATTCCCTCCAAAGCTTCAGGCTTATGATTTTTCATACAAATATGATTACTTTTCTTCTACAATATGAAGCAACTTGGCACAAATTTGTTCCACAGGCATTCCCAAATCTTTTGTTTTTATACTACTGGTATCTAAGCATAACAATTTCTTACAATCCTAAGCATATTCTTAGCATAGTTTGTCCTGTTCAAGGAAAGGCCACATTTACTATCAGGCACAATGGTGCAATTTCTTGGATTCATGGAACAAAAATGGCCAGGAAATGAGTTTTACCCATAGCTTTCAGAGTCTATGCACAAGCATCTGGGATTATGAAGTAGAAACACCCTCTTTGATGTTCTCTTCATTGAGCAGAAGTAACGTGCTCTTCAAAATGTGGCCTGGAAAAGCAGTTTTGCTCAAAGACAGAGGATTTTGCACAAAGCCATGCCATTTGGTCAAAGTTAAGTAATTAAGCTGATCTACTTTCCTCCAGATGGGTTGTTCAGATCAGTGAATAGATCTTCTAAAAGAATCTTTGGGCATTGAAGAAGTCAGTATTTGACTTTTGCCTTTTGTTGGCTGTGAAGAACTAGCTCATCTTTGACAGTTTTGAAAAAACACTAAGTAGGATCAGGCCAGCTTTGCATATGGAAATATCAGAGCTGTAGGCTACACTGGGATGTTGAAAAACATCCTGTAAAAATTGTTCATATTGTTGCCAAGAAAACTGCATGATTATCTCCAAGAGATTTCTAGATGTCAAGCATAGTGTGAGGTGGCTTTATCTTTTACCATTACTACCTCCATGTCTTCTGCATACATTATTCAAATTAGAGGGAATTTTGCAGCAATTCCCTCCTATGTCCAGTACCAACAACTAATGAATAATTATTATTTTAGAGGTCATCCTAAGTGAAGCCACCTTCTGACAAATATTTAATCTTTTGATCTCAACAGCTAATAAATTTCGTGCCATTATAATTAGAAGTATTGTAGAATAATTTTTTGGGTGATTTTTTTTTTTTTGCCACTACTGCATTCTGTCACTTTTAAACTTCTTTCAAAACCTATTATGTGCAAATTATGCATTATACCTATTAAAATATTCTCTGTTTCTTTGTTGATATAAGCACATATGCATGAAACTGTGGATATATATATGATCCATGAATAAGAAGGTATGCATGATCATCACCTATAAAGTTCTCATTTTAATATAAAAAAGTTGTTACAAAGCACTCCAGCACAATCCTAATAATGGGCATTCTAAAAAAAAACTAATTATATATCTGAAGGTTAGTAAACCTTCATTATTCACAAGTCAATAGTAAACTATATGAGTAATTGTGGGCCAGTTTTTACTTGGAGGAAAGATGTGGCAAAAGTTTCTAACACATCTGTTTGGTCTCTAATTCATTTGCTGCCAGAAAATCATAGAACATGCAGTAGGGAAATCCCAGTTCATTTTACTAACAATATGCTTGATGAATCCAATGTATTTTTAATCCAAGTGTGAAACTCTAAGGACAGTCAAGGTGCTGAGTAGAGCATGAAAATCTAAATGAACATTCTACCAGGATAACAGTATTTAAACAGCCAAAGTCTCACCCCAGGCAATAAGCCTTCTGCAAAATTCATAATCTATATATAGTCATTGTACAAATTGTGATTTCATGGAGAAAGTAATTCACAAGTCATAATTAGTGTAGTTCCCTGTAGGTGACCAACTGTTCAATGTATCTCTTTGGTGGGGGTGGTTATCACAGATGTACATAAAAATTATTGCATGTTCCCATGTATTAACAAATGAGTTATTTGGGGATGGAGCTGGCGTCGCAGCGATACGGCATACGATCTTGGAGGTCTGAGATCACTGCTGATATCTTTGCTCCTGGATGGTCCATTTGGATCTAAACTGTCCCAAAGAGATGGTGAAAGTGAAGAGTGCAACTTGTTGATCCCAGGGATACCGCAAAATCCCTGGTAGATCCAGGAGAAGCTCTTCTTGCCAACGGTGAAGAGGCAGCCATTAAAGCTGCTGAAGTTGGGACAGCTCCGAAATGGAAGAGAACAGAAAGAGAGAGTGTGCCGGTT
>BHFT01006129.1:0-24299 GCA_004320025.1 Laticauda laticaudata
CGCCTAGATACTTCCGATTTTACGCCATTAGAGTTGATGGGATAAAAAAGGGTATTTTTTGCTAGGTTCTATCCACTGGTTCAGTAGTGGGATTCAAAAAAATTTACTCCCTGTTCAGAGGGGGGGGGCTTGGTGGGCATGGTCTAGTTTGGTGGGCATGGCACGGGAAGGATACTGCAAAATCTCCATTCCCTCCCCGCTCCTGGGGGAAGGTTACTGCAAAATCCCCATTCCCTCCCTACCCTACTAATCTGCTTTCCAGCTCCGTTCTCCTGTGCAGGGCAACAAAAGAAGGCCCAGCCAATCAACTGGGACTCGGGAGGTAGAGAATAGATGGGGTTGGCAGGGCCAGTCAGAGGTGGTATTTGCTGGTTCTCTGAAATTCTCAAAATTTCCACTACCGGTTCTCCAGAACTGGTCAGAGCCTTCTGAATACCACCTCTGCAGTGGTTCACTAATAGTTAAAAACCATTGACAGGATTGGGGTTTTGTGTAGCAGGATGAACAAAGACAGAAAACTCTCTGTTATGCTAGTGAGACCTTGTCTCTCAATCTGCCTAACTAATTGATCCCTTAGAAAGCCATCATCATTTCTAACCCATTTTTATTAGTTACTTCCCCAAAGATCATTTTTAAAAGCTTTTCAGTCTGAATGTTGGTGTGTTTCTACCAAGATCTACAATTTACATGAATGAATGCATAAACTCAAAAGAAAATCGGCCGTCACTTAGGATCATTTCCAGGTCTGTCAAAGCTACCGAAATAATTAAAAGCTATTAAAACTATTACTGCTTAAAAGCAGAAACAGTAGCTTCATTAACTGGCAGCATGGTGCTTTTATGGAAGATTATTATTTTACACAGGATGACATGCAAAGATTACTTTAAAAAAAAAAAAAACTTGGTGGTGATGNTTAAAAAAAAAAAAAAAACTTGGTGGTGATGATGAAGACCTGAAACTTTATTATTAGAAGTTTGCAAAAACTTTTTGAGCTCGCACTGAATGTAGTGAGCTGAAGAAGATGTTTGTGTGTGCGTGTGTATGTGTGTGTGTGTGTGTCTGTTGCTAATACATTTTTAAAATATACATAAAAATTTACATGTATCTGAGCAACGTGTTGTCTGGGTACAACTGGGTTTGAGTAAGAATACAACAGTCATCATAATGGTAATCATTGTGTACATATCAATAATAATCACATAGTAATAGTACAATTAATTTATTCATACTGAAAAAAAATTCCACTTCCTTTTCTTTTAAGTGTTAGTCTATCCTTCTCTGCCCAGTCTAATATTTTTAAATAACACTTTCATCTGCGGGTTTTCCATTTTTCTTCTTTTCCCATTGCTGTGCAAACATGATTCTTGCTGCTTTTAACACACGTAAAAGTAGATGTGTATTTCCTTTACTGTTCTGGTAAGATACCCAACAAAAATATTTCTGATTTAAAATCTATATGTTGCTTTATCAATTTTTGTAACCATGTATGTATTTTAATCCAGTATTTTTTTGGCTTTGAACATGTTCACCATGTATGATAATACGAACCTAGTATCTGAAGAAGTTTCTTGGATGAGAAGCAAAATGTCTTCAAAGAAAAACCAGCAAGTCCAGTTGCCTCTTGAAAAAGCACCTTTGGGACTGAATGTAGTGCTAACAGTCTAACAAAAATAAAAACTGTCTTTAATGTTCTTCCCTTAATGTTGAAAGATGGGGGAGAAAAGTTCCTGCTACCCACAAGGTATCTCACCCTGACATTTATCATTTTGCTCTCCAAAGAGTCCCTTCCAGCCACATATTTATCAACCATTCCAATTTTAAAATTTCACAAGGCTATCACTTCAGCTGGGGTGAATACTATGTCCTCAGCAGTCCTTCTTGGATGTTTTAAGGATATTCCTGTTCATTTTCTCTTATGTCCACGTGTTGATGGTTCCATAAAAACTCTAGTCCATATGCTATTATATTGTTCCTTATCTAAGGACTCTAGTAGACCCTTTATGTATCTTGTCTTGAATCCAGGTACTATAGTAAGATTTCTGTTTAATGCTAATACTCTTCGATAAGGGCTTGGAAATAATATTTCTAGTCTCTCAGTTCTGTGCTGCCATTTGTACACATGCTATACCCATGATGGAAAACTTATGGCACACGTGCCAGAAGTGACATGCAGAGCCATCTCTCTGGAGCTGTCAGCTGTTACTCTTTTGGGTTCTGGCATGCGCATGCACACTGGCCAGCTGGCCTTCGTCTGCAAGGGAGTGCTGGAAACTGGAAGAGCAGCTCCTCAGCACATATGTGCGTTCTGGGAAGCTGAGCTTCCAACTTCCAGCATGTGCATGTACATTGGCCAAGTGGTCTTCATGCATGCATGCATGCCAGAAACTGGAAGACCAGATGGCCGGCGTGAATGTGCACACCAAGGAGCTGCTCTTCTGGTTTCCAGCGCTCCCCTGCATGTGCGGACATTCCTGTTTTGGCACTTGGTGCCGAAAAGGTTCGCCAACACTGTGCTATATCACTGCTAAGGATTGGAACATCTTATAATACAGGTAGTCCTTGTGTCAGTTTTGGAAGCCATATTGAGATCTGATGCTCCCACGTTGCCACAGTTTAGCCTGGGAAAAAGGAAGGGGAGGAATTAATTGGAGTATATCTAGTTAGACATAATAAAATTCTTTTTCTGATTTAAGGTTGTGTTGTGCATAGTGAAAGGAAGTCTTACTTTGGGATGGATGTGATGATGAGTGCAGGGGATCGATTTGTAGTTTTTACTTATTGTAAAGAAGCCCGGAACTTTCAGATTTGGGATTCCACAGTTGTGCCAGTTACAATCCAAATAAAAGGAACTTTTGAGAGGATGTCGGAGTTATTGGCTGGAATGGAGGTTTGCTGGAACACTGACACTTTGACTTACAACAGTTCATTTGGTGACTGTTCAAAGTTAGAACAGCAGTGAAAAATGTGACTTATGACCATTTCTCACAGTTACAACCTGTGTAGCATTCCCCATAAATCAGGTGATCAAAATTCAGACTTCTGGCAACTGGTTCATACTTATGACCGTTGCTGGGTCCCAAGGTCATGGGATCCCTTTTTGTAACCTTCTGAGAAGCAAAGTCCCTTTTTGTAACCTTCTGAGAAGCAAAGTCTCAATCAGGGAAGCCAGATTCACTTAACAAACAGGTTGCTAACTTCTCAACTGCAGTGATTCACTTAACAGCTGTGGCAAGAAGGGTCGTAAAGTGAGGCAAAACTCATTTAACAAATGTTTCATTTAACAGCAGAATTTTTGGGCTCAATTGTAGTTGAAAGTCGAGGACTACCTGTAGTATTTTATTTGGATTTCTTTTAGTAACTATGTTCTTAATTATTTTTAGACTCCCTTATGCCATTTTTTTTCTCTTATACATGTCTACATAGTATTTCATTTATTCAATTTTTTCTTTGTACTGGCTTTAGGGCTGTAACAAAATGGAATGCTGTCGCTTGTGAAATCAAGTTTCATGGCATTTATGCTCATCAAGGAAATGGGTTGACAGCTGTCATAGGGAAGGCTATTTTCATACCAACTTTATCATGTCAAACCCTAATATAGATATACTTAAATGCCTTTTAACATCCAATGTTAGCCTTCCCCAAACATTTCTTCATGTATTCCTTTTGTTTATGTTTAATTCTATAGCACCCATTATTTATCTATTTATTTTTCAGCTGCCTTCAAGTCAGTGCTGACTCCTAGCAATTGGCAACTGCCAATATAAAAATGCAGTTTTCTTGGTACGATTTCGGAAGTGGTTTGTCATTGCCTTTACCCTCGGGCTAAGAGAAACTGACCAGCCCATAATCATTCAGCTAGCTTTTTGCCTAAGGAGGGATTGGAATTTATAATTTTCCTGGTTTCTGGCCTGGTTCTTTAACCATTATACAAACTGGTTTTCTGTAATCTTGAATGTTACTGCCACTACTGTAAACTTTTAATGAGAAGCAATACAGAATTAAGTGTACAATTAATCATTACAATGAGAAACTGCAGAGGAAGGGTTCTTGAAAATATTTAGATGTTCCTTTATGGTATGGGACAGAGATAGAGATATAAAAGAATGCAGCATTTCAGCAAATGAAGAAGAAAAAGTGCTATAATTAAAAGCACTATACACAAGGATCTTTCAAAACTACTAAACAGATGGCTGGTACAAGCTGGGTAACTATGCCAAGTTTAAATGGATACCAAGTTCTGTTTTGGGGTTTTTTGTTTTTTTTAACTGAAGCATTTCATTCTGCCAGAAATATGCACTGTTACTGTAGCAGAATTTATTTCTTCGGTGCTCTTTTTGTTTTAATTTTTTCTGCATCCATTTCTGACACCTTGCTACCATATAAGTAGCTAAAAGAGAAAGGAAAAACCTGAAAAGAAAAAAAAATGTTTTACTTTCTCTGCAGTGTAAAAGAGAAGCTGAACATCTGTTTGGGAAGGTGAGGAAGACATTTTTGTAAAGTTATTTTGTGAAGTGCATTGAAAGTATTACTATTAATAATCAAGGGACTCATTCTGGCTGCACAAAACCAAGGCTTAAGAGCAAATGAATAAAAAGGCAGAATTGAGAAGATAACAACAAATGTCGATGGAGCTTCTCAATCATACAGGTCATGGTTGTCACAAGGTGCTTTTTCAAGAGGCAAATGGACTTTGGTTTTCTTTGAAGAAGTTTCGCTTCTCATCCAAGAAGCTTCTTCAGAGCTGAGGAAGCTTCTCGGATGAGAAGTAAAACATCTTAAAAAAAAAACAGAAAAGGAATGAAAATAAATGAATTTATAACTTAGAGGTGGCACACTTATATTGAGATTTCAGGGGGGAAACCAATTTATAGAAGAAGTGCCTTTTTTTAATTAGAATTTAAGATGAAATATACAAATGTGACAGTTAAAAGTTCTAAAGTATCATGATTATGAAGTTATCATAAGTGAATTAAATAATAAGATAAATATTTAGAATCATACAATAAAATAGAAATGTATAAAAGCACTGTTAAGTTAAGGAATTGGATATAAAAACTGAATATGTAATCATCGTCATATTTGTATGCATATGTGAAACCTGTAATCATGCTGTTCACTAAAAAGAGACGTTAAAATATGGAAAGCTGAATAAAACTTGTTTAAAAAAAAACAACAGAAAGTCCAATTGCCTCTTGAAAAAGCACCTTTGGTATAGTAGCAAATGTCCCCACTTCCAAAGAAGCTGAAGAAACAATGGACCACCTAATTAGCTGCTGCAAGAAGATTTTCACAGAGCGACTTTAAACAACGGTATGGCAAGGTCGCCTTCGGTCTGACCTAAGCGTAGTACATAAAATTATCTATTGCAATGTCCTACCCGTCAATGAATGCTTCAGCTTCAACCACAACAATACAAGAGCACACAGTAGATACAAACTCAAGGTAAACCACACCAAACTCGATTGCAGGAAATACGACTTCAGCAATAGAGTGGTCACTGTCTGGAATGCACTACCTGACTCTGTGATCTCTTCCCCAAACCCACAAATCTTCAACCTTAGACTGTCTACTGTTGACCTCACCCAGAGATGATATTCAGCAGGTTCTGACCAGTTTTGAAGAACTGGTAGCGGAAATTTTGAGTCGTTCGGAAAACCACCAAACACCACCTCTGACTGGCCTCCATCTATGCTCTGCCTCCCGAGGTCGCCCAGCACAGGAGGACGGAGCTGGAAAGTAGGTTAGTGGGGTGGGGAGGGAATGGAGATTTTGCAGTATCCTTCCCCTGCCATGCCCACCAAGTCATGCCATGCCCACTAAGCCATGCCCACAGAACTGGTAGTAAAAAAAATTGAATCCCACCACTGACCTCACCCTTTTCCTAAGAGGTCTGTAAGGTGCATGCAAAAATGCACCAACATGCCTACCATCCCTGTCCTCATGTTTCTTTTTATTTGTATCCATTTCATGTATTCATAATCATGTTTATGCTTATAGCTGTTATCTAATACTTGCTTGACGTATAAAATAAATAAAAAATAGTAACAATGGTGCATCGGAACATCTGCAAGATGTACCATTTACTTGCATACAAGAATTGTTGAGATCACAAGATAGACAAAATGATAAAAAATAAAAAGCCAAAGCGCTCTGGATCTTTAGTACTCAAACAGACAAGCACCTGCCACATACTGTAATACCCCAGACAACTTTTGTTTGAGTAGTGGACATTGCAGTAAATGGAGACAGCAGTATACGGGTAGCCCTCAACTTACAACAGTTCAACAGTTCACTTAGTGGCCATTCAAAGTTACAACAGCACTGAAAAAAGTGACTTATGACCATTTTTTTCATTCTTACAACTGTTACAGCATCCCTGTGGTCAGTGTCCCAGGGTCACATGATCCCTTTTTGTGACCTTCTGACAAACAAAGTCAAGGTGGAAGCCAGGTTCACTTAACAACCATGTTACTAACTTAACAACTGCACTGATTCATTTAACAGGTGTGGCACAAAAGGTTATAAAATGGGGCAAAATTCATTGAACACCTGCCTCGCTGAGGAACAGAAAGTTTAAGCTCAATTGTGGTCGTAAGTTGGGGACTACCTGTAGAAGATTAATAGGTGCCTTGAATGCAATCAGAAAACATCTGAAGCATCTCTTGAACATCATCAACACTGACAAAATCGCCATCAGGCAATTGCAAAAGGCATCTTTACTGGGAATAACTTAACATCCTGAAACAGCACCTCTAACAACATCAAACTATATCTACCTAACCCAGGTCTTTGGGAAGGACTCAATAGGTAGATAAAATGCCATATCCTGTCTAAACATCTGGCTGGCAGAACCATAAACCAAAATAAATAATCAATCAAATTCACTGAGCTTTTCACTGCCTCAAATTGAAATCTCCTTACTCCCTGTGTTCAACGTTTCACATCCAAGTTTTCTTATCTTTCAGCAGCTTTCAGATGCTTGTGATTGAATTAGAGATTTTGCTTTTGGGAAGAAAAGCCATTTTCCAACAAGGAAGGGTCAGTGAAGGTAAGCTACAAGCTTACAGATAGGGTTTAAGTTGAAAAGGCAGAGACAGATCTTGAATAGAGACTCTGGACTTGGGGAAATTAGAAATTATTTTATTTGCAGTCTCCACACAAAGAGGAAACAATAATAAGCTTTGTTCAATTTGTCAGATATAGGGCTTGCTGAACAGTGGGACAGCAGATTTTTTGAGCAGGGGCTTTCCTGAGCAGGGAGTTGGTCCATTCCAACTCTATTATTCTGTTATTCTGCCTGTGATTGTGTTCATACATTGCATTAAACCTTCATGCTTTTTTGAATAAGCTGCAAGTGCTGGATCATTCAAACTGCAATAGCTGTGTCATAGATTATGCAAAGCCAAAAGCTATATAAACCTAACGTGACTGAAATATACCGTACAATGTACAGAGTCTATGTAATTCAGTTAGAGTCCTCCACCAGTTTGCAGACAGGTTGAGCTATATTGCATATGGGGATTATCCATCCCACTAAGCCATAACCCATGTTTATACACCATATTGGCTAGCTGGCAATAAGTTGTTGTACCAAAAATAAATAAATAATAAATTATGAATGCAACCAGAGAATGCAAGCAATTTTCACAGAGTAAACAACTGGTAAGAGGTGGCTGTTGATAAAGACCCTTCAATGAAACAAACTCATTAAATCCACAGTGCCTCTCTATTTATATCTGCATTGTAATTTTTAGAAATGTATTTGAAAGAGACTGCTTAAGTAGCAAAAAAACAAAACAAAACAAAACAACCCTTGGTATTGTGAATTTTTGCATGGCAATTATGCTGATGACCTGAAGCGGCTGACCTACATTGGCCCGTAAATTAAATAATACATTAATTGTACTTGGTATGAACGAAACGGAGAATTGGTTAACTTTGCCTTCTATGAAATTCACAAGAATCATCTTTTAAATACTGACAGATAGACATACATTAGCATTTGCAAATATTATGCAACATTAAGCCTTCTGGGACTGCCCAGACCTTTTACATGCCTAGCAATGTAGTGGACAGAAACCATAAAAATTAAAACAAAAGGTTACTTTCTGCACATATTTCTAGGCAGCAAAATCCTTTGTTTATGTACATTTCCAAGATTGTTAGCAATTAGATCTTTTTTCTTTTTCTTTTTGTTATGAATTGCCATTTAGATTTCTCAGTTAAAGACCTGCTCCAGTACTTGAAATATTCTAATCTAATCTTAAACTAAATACTGTGTTTCCTCAAAAATCAGACCCTGTTCTATTATTATTATTTTTGCCAAAAAAAGGCACCAGGTCTTATTTTTGAGGGATGTCACCCACTGACTAACCTCACTTGTGCGCATCGCCCCCAGCCTCCTTTTCACTGTAGGAGGCCCTCAGGAACTTCTTCTGTGGTTGGCAAGGCTTTCCTGAAGACCTCTGCAGCCTTCAGGACCGATCTGGAGTTTTGTTATCAGCTACAGAGGCCTTCAGGAAAGCCTTGCCAGCCTAGCTGGCTGCAGAAGAAATGGGCCAGCAAGGCAGGTGTTGGGGTGTGTGAAGCCTGGTTACAACTGTACAAAGGTAAGTAGTGGGCAACTCCACTCCCCATCCCCACCCTAGCTTAATTTTTCCCATGCATTCTGGAGTGGGCGGGATCTTAATTAGGGCTTATGTTGGATGCACATGTAAAAATCAAGCTAGAGTTTTACTTTCAGGGTAGGTCATATTTTTGGGAAAACAGGGTTTTCAATCATCTTCAGCAAAACAATGCATGGATTATCATTAAGACTCTATTTACGTGCTAGCTGCTAGCTGTTTTCTATTGTTCCCTTTTGTGTGTGTGCCTTTTCTAAAAACAAAAAAGAGAGGAGCATTATCTATTTTATTGGATATTTGTTGCTTTGTAATTTATGCAAAAGGAGACTATAATTCTTCCACTTAATAGTTAAGTTTGGTAAAAGAAAGCTTGCTTTTCAAATTTATTTCAAGGGAGAAAAGAGTTTCATAGAAAGGGTCATAAGTCTTAGATCCTTATACTCAGCTAGTGATTAGAAATCCAGAGAGCATGGAGGATTTCACTGGAGAACCATCTAACAAGGATTCACAGTCTTGTATCCCTTGTTTCCTTTTTAATCAAGAGTGCAGAAAACACTGGAAATATTGGGAAATACAGCTGGGCATGGCATCTCATCCTGGCAGAAACACTTCTACCATTGCCTACCAATCCAATTTCCAGCTCCACTTATATAGTACACTTCAAAGTACCAAGAGAAATGGGAAATGAATTTTTAAGGATTCTTCTAAGACTGTTAAATATCAGAATCTTCTTTTATAGTGGAAGAAAACTTTTGAGAAATTATTTTTGAGAAATTACTTTTGAGGGTTCATTCTGGAAGCTTTAATCTATATCATAACTGCAGACTGTAGTACATTAAAGAGAAAGCTTATACAGAATATACTGAAATCAATATCTTCCCCCCAAAGAGGTTCATAAAACACATTTTTATCATAAGTATATTTTTTTTGAAAGAGGAGATTCTTTGTTATAATTTGAGAAGAAATGAAGAGTTACTAAAGTTGTTTATAGTTGTTATGATGAAGGTTGGGAGTCTCTCTCTCTCTCTCTCTCTCTCTCATACACACACACAGAGAGAGAGAAAGAGAGAGAGAGAGAGAGAGAGAGAGAGAGAGAGAGAGAGAGAGAGAGAGAGAGAGATNAGAGAGAGAGAGAGAGAGAGAGAGAGAGAGAGAGAGAGAGAGAGAGAGAGAGAGAGAGAGAGAGAGAGATGTATGTGTATATATAATTCTTTGCTTTGTTCTTCCTTTTCTTTTTGTGTTTTTTGTCCTTTTTTATTTTTCCCCTTTGCACTTTTTCTCTTGGCTTCTATTTTTTATCTTCTTTTTACTTAGCACTAGTTTTTACTCTTGCAATTGTAATCTTAAATAAAATTTGAAAAATAAGTATTCATTTTTAAACAAGCTGTAAAATTAGTCAGTGGTGAGCCAATTTGGTCTAGTGATTAGAACTACAAACCAGGAAACTTGAGTTTTTATGCATGAATGCTGACTTTGGGCCAATCACTAGGAGACGATGAGTTTTCTAATTTTTTTAGAAACAGTCATTATACTTCTTAACATAAGGAACAGATTTCATTGATGTTAGGAAGGGAACACATACACTATATCATAATATCAAGACATGCTGTCATTGAAAAAAAGAGCAATAGGAAAATTGTCATTTTCAATAGCATCAAAGAAATATCTAGTGGACAGATTGGTCAGTAATATATATAGGGAAATCACAAAAACTGTTATGAGTTCCTGATGGGTCTTTGGTCATCTGCTTTTTAGAAATGAAACTATCTCTAATGAGAGCTCAGTTTCAATTTCTAATTATTTTAAAGTGGTAAGTCATTGCTTCTAAACCAATATGTGACCCCTTGTATGCAATTCATATGCTAGAAAAAATAGGCAGCTATAGAAATATAATCTATTTAAATACTGGAAAAATTTATATTTTTTAATTTCCCAGAGTCACTGAGGGTGAATTGGCAGCCATATTAATTTCCTTAAACAAACAAAAACCACCCTCCTGTTTGCCCAACTGTAATCTTCAAATGTGCAACAACTTCACAGGGCAATAGTTTTTGAATCAATGTACCTCAAATGGATTAGCTTAAAGAAGGTTCCACAAAACTAGGATCCTTTGTTCTCATGGGATTGAAATCTGGCAAAGTTGGATCCATAGTCACATGATCATCATTTCCCACACTACCTGTCAGCTTCCCAAAAGGAAAATCAATGGAGAAGCCAGCTGGAAGTCAATTTGAGTTGTTTCCTGCTCAAATTGTTTTTCTGCCTATCTTTGGTAACTCTCTGTTTAGGTAAAGAAATATATCTGAAACAATGAGCCAACATGTCATGGGATGGCTTGATCAGTATCTGAGTATGACTTTCATATCTCCCTTCTGAGAAGATCTGTGAATTTCTGTTTTTCATGGATTCCTTTATAGTTGTCTCTGTGAGCGAGAGTTATATTTAATAGCTCAGGTTACCCTGAAAAAAAAAATTAACTATTTACTCCTTTCATACTCCATTGTCCCTAGTCCTCATTCCTGGCTTTTGGACTAACTTAAGCTATCTCTCTGAGGTGGATGGTCCCTTGTGCTTTTAATATTTATGCAGGAGAATGCTTGGGTAGCTGCAGCTTGTCAAATAAGGATGAAGAAGCTGGAAGTCCTTGACACTCTCTTCCCCCAAACAAAAGTGATAGAATTCCAATACTGTGTTATACACAGATCTATAGACACATGCCTTGAATGAGGATTACTTGTGATAATGGAATTTTTAGAGATCCTGGAAGAGTAAAGTACATTCTTAGGGCTCGTAATCTGTTGTTCAGAATGAAATAGATCATTCTGAGTTGGTCACCAGGACCAGAGGTATATGTCAGCTTTGGAAGCCATACTTAGAAGCTTCCATGCTGCCACTTCTTAGTGCCTGGGAATTTGGGAGGGGTGGATTTCATGAGAGGGGGAAGTTTAGACATAACAACATTCTTCTCATAAAGTCAAGGACAAGTAACCCTGCACCTAGAAAGAAGTGGTTGGAGGAATGTCTCCAGTTAGAATGATGGATTGGACCATGTGATGTGCAAGGGATGGATTTTGATTTTCAATTATGGAAGGCAAACCTGGAATTCTCAGATTCAGATTTTCCCAGATATGCCAGTATGACTTCTTTAATAAATTCTTACTTGGATGAACTTTGTTTCTGATTGCTGAATGAAATGGGGAGTTTCATTGGAACGCTGACAGTATAGTCTTCTGAGATTTCAGACTCGTTCTGGAGCCCAGCCTCTACTGGAATATGTGCTTGGGGTATTCTAAGTGCTGTGTTTATATGGTGCCTTGGTTGATTGGTGTGTTGTGGCCGGTGATTGTTTCCTTGTGCTGCCTCATCCTGGGCTCCTAAGTACCTGATAAGATGGTGTAAATCTCTAAATTTCTGGTCCAGGTGACTGATCCAGATTGGATCCTGCAACATTATCTTGAGACACTACTGTATATTTGTCTTCATTCAGAATAGTTCTAGTCCAGGGGTGTCAAACTCATTTTCATTGAGGGCTGCATCAGAGTTGCATTTGACCTCAGTGGGCTGGGGTGGATGTGGCCATGATGGGCATGGCTAGCATGACATCACTCATGTCAGGGAGGTTCCTGTGGTGGCTGAGCATTCTGCCAGTGAGAACCGGGTCCCAAGCTCTGTTTTCAGCTGGGATGGTCTTCTGCAATCCTCTGCCACTGAAAACAGAGCTCAGGAGACTGCACGGAGCCCTTGCAAACTCCATTTTCACTGGCAGAGGCAGCACAGGCTGGTCATCGTTGTTTTCATCATGGCCCCGCAGGCCAGATCTAAACACCCTGCAGGCCTGGTCCACCCCGCCTGGCCTTGAGTTTGACACCCTTATCTAGTCCCATAATACATTTTTGATACTATTAAATTTGAGAAGATATAGATGAACACAACAATGACTCCAGGGTTACTTATATACCCCAGCCCCTTTTCTTGCTGTCCTCCAAAAGTCCTCTCCAGCTGCACCACTGATCATTTCGCCCAAGTAAGTTTCTAAAAATTGGCACCAGGGTTTCTTTGGAATTTGGAATTACACAAAAACTGTCATTAAAGTAATAATGTTGACTTACTATGTATAGACCATTCCAACATCAGAAAAAAAAAACAAGCCTAACCATATCAACTTATGTGATCTATTTTGTCTCATATTCCTCCTCTTGCAGTCTTTGTCTCCACCGAGATGTAATACATAGCTGCCACCTGTCCATGTCTGATTTACAACAATACAAAGTTGCATAAAAGCAGCAGTGAAATTCAAAGAAGACATGACATTAAATACAGTTTAAAAATGCAAATAACAGCTGCAATAACTACAAAGCAGTAGTAGGAGCCCCAAGGGAGAGGGGGGATGAGCTGCATCTATTCTCTCCTCGGTTGTCCATATGCCAACTATATTTCCCCTTTCTTTTCAAAATTGTTACTCCTACTTGAAGGAAAGACATTCTTGGTACTAGTGAAAACTTTCCTCCCAAAGCAAATTTTCATTGGTGGGAGAAATCTATTTGCCAATCCAAGAAAGGGATTTACTGAAGAGCGATTTAAATGAATAAAGATTGCTTTAAATGGCTTCATGCATTTTGTTCCATTAGCAAAAAGGGAGAAAAGAGATTTAGAAGCAAACATATCCCCCCTCCCCCAATAAATAACAGAAATACACTATGGCACTAATGAAGAAATCAACATTAGGTCTAATTGCTTGAGGTTGCAAGCAAATTAGTAAATTACTCGAGATTATTGACAGAACAGTAGCTATAATGGATAAACCCCTGGTTTGAATGTTTTCATTCTAGTCTTTGGGGTCCAACTTGGTATTCTAAACTGAATGCAAACTTTAAAACTAAAGGCCAAACCAGTCTGTTTAAAGACACTTCATCTGGTCCATGTTACAATAGTACAAGAAATGTCAAATGTTAACAGAGAAAACAAACTGAACAAAATCCCTTTCACTTGCAAATAGTGAAGTGCTCTTCAGTGTGGTGACGGGAAGGGAATTATATTTGGGATGGTGAAAGAAATTAAAAGTTTTATTTCTTAAATCAGGGTACTCAACTGGAGCTTGTTGTCCATGCCTGGGGTGTAATTCCAGAGGAAAAGGTCTGGTAGAGGAGTAATAGCTAAAAGTTCAACAGTATTAATATATCCTGGGACAGTTTGAGAATTGAGAATTGAGCTGCAGAGATTCTATCCTGAAAGAACAATCTTAAATTTAATTAGCTGCCCAGAAGCATATTTTCGATGCCTTGGTTACTAGGCAAATTAGCATAAATATCATGGCCAATGACTACTTTAGTTGTGGCCTGTCTCTAGTTGTTTCTGCATTATTCACACTCTGCAACAAAACAGGGAAATCTCTTTGTTGGAAAGAATGTTATCCCTCGGGTTTGAAGAGGTATGCTTTTTCAATTGTAGTAAGGGGGTTTGATGACTCAGTAGTTAAAGATGCTGAGGTTGTCAGCTGAAAAGTTTGGTTGGGTTTGCAGCCCTGAGGTCTGGGTTTGAGACCTGAGAGCTGTTCAATGGGGTGAGCTCACATTCCTTGCCTCACCCACCTAGCATTTCAAAAACATGCAAATGCAAATAGATAAATAGGTACCACTTCAGTGGGAAGATAACATTCTGTGCACCTTCTGCAAATAGCCATGCTGGCCACAAAGCTGTGGAAAATGTCTTCGGACAATGCTGGTTCCCTCAGCCAAGAAATAGTGATGAGCACCATGCCCTAGAGCTGGACACAACTGGACAAGGGAAACATTTACCTTTGCCTGCTTGCTCTGTGGAATTATTTGTTCCCACCATCCTGAGACTCAAGTAGCCCCCAACCCTGTTAGCCTTGAAGAACACCCTAAAGATCTGAAAGTTGTCTCAAGTGTCCGGTAAAAGATGCTTCATCCTGGAAGGCTGAGTATGTGTGATTATGCCCCAGTTGTGCAATTCATGTTCATTCTTGAGATATTGTTGTTGTTGTTGGTGGTGGTGGTGGTTGGGATATTATGATATATTTTATGGTGGTACACTGCCTGGAGTCACAAGCTGGGTGATCTCTTGATCAGGGGTGTCAAACTCACATCACCACAGCGGCATCATGTGACATATCGGGACTTTTTTCCCCTTTGCTAAAATGGTCGTGGGTGTGGCCAGCTCATGACGCATCCAGCCCAGGGGCTGGGAATTTGACAGTCCTGATCTAGATCTTTGAAGGAATGGCAGAAGAATCACTTCCAACTGGAAGAAAGGGTATTTTTACACCAGGAGCCACAAAACCTGGGTAGGCATAGGAGTGGTGGTCATGTGACTGGGTGGGAGTGGCATTGAGTTGGTCATGCCCACCCAGGTTTTGGGGCTACTAGTGGGTTTTTTTTTCTGTGGGAAACGGGTCCAAATGGCTCTTTGAGTGTTTAATATTGCAGACCCCTGTTCTGGGAAGTTCTCCAGCGGGCCACTCTGTATGTACATCTCCAGAATCATAACTGAATGGAGAACTTGTTGAAGGACAGCAGTGAGTTATTTAGCCATTGCCTTTCTGTGCTGAACTATTTGGGTCATCTAAAAGCAGTCAGTAAAGATCTAGTTGGAAAGTTAATTAACCCATAGATAATTTTATCCTGAATTGGTTCATAGCATGACCTTCTTTTTACTTCAGATAGAGTCATTACTTAAATTTCCCAAAGTGCCTTGAAACATATGGAGATGCCTGAGAACTTCTAGCTTTCTCTGAATTATACTGATACCTGAAGTGACTAGAATCTCTGAATATTGTAAATGCTTGTAGATATCTAAATCAATTAGAAGAGAAGCGTTTTACAATTATGCATATTTAGATACCTATTTTTAAGCACAAACCAACATGCATGGATATTATTTGAATATGAATTAAAACTCTGTGAATGAATTCAGAAGCTGATGGAACAGGTTTATAAATAATGCGGCCCATGCAAATGCAGCCCAGAGGGGAATTAGCTTTGTCCATGTATCTTGCTCTGGCTGGAATGTGATGGGAAAATTAAATTGTAGCTCCAAGATCCCACTGCTTTCTTAACACAACACCTCCCGAGAAAGTGTTAGTGTGAGTCCTGTAGAGGTTTTCAGATCCTGACAGCTCTCTATGAATGACATACGGTGGCATCAAGCTTGGTCAATGGAAAAAGCTTGTTATGCACAGATCCAGATCTTAGGCCAATATAAATAAGCAAACTCCAAATACATTAATATGCAAACTCCAAATATTCTGAGACCATTAATCTGAAACACCATGAAATGGCATAGGGTTACAGATGTGTTTTCCATTGCTTTTCTGTTCTCTGCCCTTGATGCTTCTCAGCCATTTCTCCAACCATGTGCTGAAGCTAGACGGACAGCTCAAATGAGAGCAGACTGCTGGCTGATTCAAATTAATCTCACTGGCCCAAGTGGAGTATGCTCTTGCTCTAGGTAATCTTGTTCTGGGGCTTAGCTCTTTCTTTCCTATCAATGGAGAGGCCAAGAAGTCTCCCGAGTTATCTGGTAGCTCAAAATCTTTCCTAGGCTGGGAAGGATCATTTTGCAGAATGTAATATTGTTGTTGTCATCTCTGCTTTTCCAAGGAGACAAAAAGAGTCCAGGAAATTACAATTTTGCTGAATACAGGGAACTAAGAATATTTTAAATGGAGGCTATTCCCCTTTTTCAACCCTTTAGGTATCAACACACATCACAGAGTTATTGCATTTGTTAATTGTGGTTTGTAGTCAGTTTGGGGTATTGGTGAAGGTGCTGAAACCAGGAGTCTGTGAATTCTAGTCCTGTTTGAAGCATGAAAGCTGATTTGGGTGACTTTGGGCCAATCACCAGGAGATGGTGTATTCTAGTCACACCTTAGCCATGAATGCTAACTGGATGACTTTAGCCATCCTGTCAGCCTTGGAAGCCATATTTTATTTGGAAGCTTTGAGGCTGCCATATTTAGTGCCTGGGAATTTGGGAGGGATTTCATAGAGAGGTGTAAGATTAGTCTCAACAACATTAACTCTCTTTCTCAGAGTCAAGGACATGTTACCCTGCACCTGGAGAGGAGTGTCTGGAAAAAAGTCTCCAATTTGGACGATGTTTGATTGGGACATGTGATGGACTGGTGGGTTCAGGGGATGGATTTTTGAATTTCTATTTCTTAGCCTAGCCTGGCCCTTCCCACCACACCCCACCGGGTTGTTGCTATGGGGAGAATTCACTTCCTTGAATTTATAAAGCCAGGGTAAACAAATTACCCGATTTTGTAGTTTTATCTTTTTTTAATACTTGGGAAATTGAGGTTCTGCACAAAACCATCTTCTACTGCTATAGCAGTATCCTCTGGCCCAGGACTGTCCTCATCAAGGGATACATCAACTAGCTGGAGAATTCTGGGGAGTTGAGGTCCACGTCATAAAATTATTAGGTTGGACACCTTTGCTTTTTCAGGGGTATTCAACAGTCCTTGAGTACAGTCATTCAACACAGAATGACCTAAGGCATTCACAAGAGATAACTCAACCCTGAAAATATTTGGTTGGTTCGAGGGAAGAGAACTTGAACATGAGGAAAAGGATAGAAAATGTTACTTGTAATAACATGGGGAAGGAGACAGAGTGGCCCAAAGAAAATCCTCATACCAAGAAGTAGTCAACACTGAAAATCCTAGCTTTACTAGCTTGCCTTATATCATAGTTGAAATATAGCAAGAATCCTGTGAGCTAAGAACTTCAGTCAGTAGTATTAGTTCCACTTCCAGCTACTATGAAGCACTATGTGAGTAGCAAATAATGTTGGCTGACACACAAGATGCTATACATACATAGTCATATAAACCTGCAAAGGAGGATTTGCCTCTGATAATCCGAACCAAAGCCAGGAAAGTAACTTTGGGGAAAACAAAATTCCATTACAAATCAGCCTGTTGTGAAAAGCTACAGCTGAACCCTTACAGCTGAGCATTATTTGTCAGCATGAATATCTAGGTGAGAGATGTCTGCATATACTTCCAACATACATGTATGTTTGTATTGGAAGGGGAAGGGGGAGAGGAGAGGAGAGGAAAGGGGAGAGGAGAGGAGAGGAGAGAAATCAACAGATTTGGTCTGATTAGATTTATTGCCATGCCTATAGTAAGGCCTGACCATCACATCCTGAAATCTAGGAACAGTTAACTGAGAAGAAATTGAAGACAGATTTCCAAATCAGCTATTATTACTGTCATTTCTTCAGGTGGAGATGGGAAGATGATAAACTGGGTTGTTTTTAGATTTAGCTCATTTCAACTGAGATTATTACTGATAATTCAGCTGTGACTCACAGCTTCAAAATATCATAGCCCACATGGGGTCAGAAGAGATCATTCATCCACTAAGTCCAACCTCCACCTCGGAACCCAATTTAGACCATTGTGGACAGATGGTTGTTTAACATCTTCTTGAACTTACCCACATATGGGGAGTTCATTTTGTCTTTATGTATTAAGCCCGTCACAACAAGCACAATGGATGGAAAGAGGATGTAAAACGGAGAGAAACACTTGCCATCCATTGGTTAACGCGATGCATCCGTTCTGTACTTACTACGTCCATTTTTCATACTCTCTATCCATCCAGCATCCGTCTACTGACATTTCATCCGCTCAAAAAAGTTTTGAGCTGCACAAAACATTTTTGAGCAGATAAAGTATCCACACTTCCATTACACAATCCGCGTACACATACGGGGAACATCCGTATACTCTGTCATTATCCGTATGCATCCGCTATAACCCGCTAGGCACTGCTGCGCATCCGCAGCAACTCGCATCCGCTCCAATGGAAAAACGGACACAGGGAGGAAGCGAAATGGACGCGGAACGGACAGGCAGCGTTATTATACGGACATAGAAAGGATGAAAGGCAAGAATGCAGCTCGCATACAAAGCATTAAAACTGGAAAACGTTCGTATAGGGGACGTATCTCGGATATTTAGCATGTCTGCAGGATGCCTAGGAGGATGCAAAAGGACAACCTAGCGAAAACCTATATTTCCTATAAAAAAGGGGGAGGAAATCACCTGGATCTCACTTTCAGTCCAGCAGCCCTGCGGTGCAGACCTCTTCAGCCTTGCTCTTGCTCTTGCTCTTCCACAAGCCATCCAGTCATCTCACACATGGAATCAATACCACACTCTTTTGGTAGCCGCCATCGTTCTACAACAGTGCGAAGCCATCTACAGGCTCTTTCACTTGTTCTACGCTGAAGAAAGAAGATGTTCAAGAAGTGTCTGGGTCCAAAGATGGATTTCGATAAGACCGAGTATGGACTGTATATACAAGCTGATGGTGGATCTGAGGAATGAAAAGACCCTCGTGCATTCCAGAACTTCATGAGGTGATTGCCGCCAGCCATTGTTTGACGAAGTTGTGGATCGGCTGAGACCAGGTTGACCAAGCAAACACCAACTTCCCGGCCCAGCCTGGACCCTGGGCTGGAGGTGGCCACTGACTCTGCGCCACTGGCCTTCAGGACCACGTACAGGAGCATGCAGTACAGCTGAGGGTGCACAACAACACCATCACATTGTGGTCAGAGAAGTGGGTGGCAGGTCAATCATTGAAGATGAACCTGGAGGAGCTCCTCCAGTGCCCCTCCACTGAAGAAGGATGGAAGAAAGTTGCAGAGCAGTGGTATCAGAAGTGGAACTTCCCACACCCGTTGGAAGCCCATTAGATGGCAAGCTGTGCCCTGCAACGCCTCCAGCAAATCAAGGTCCACTTATCACAACTAAGGCTTTCTTCAGCATCATCCCTCTTTCGCCATGGTCAAATGCGACTACAATTCATGTACATTGATGCTTCAGGCAACGGGTCATCTTCAGATGCCAGCTATAAACGCCAGTCACCTCAAGGAGGGGCTGGAACGCAACCTCATCATGGGTTTCCAGATCCAGAACCCCTGCCCAACGACACAGCAAGATGTGCCCTACTTCATCTGGGGGATGACGCCTTTCTCCCTCACAACCTCCTCATGAAGCCCTACCACTTCCAGATGCCTCACCCGTGGAAGAGAAGGATCTTCAACTACAGGCTGTCCAGGGCAAGGCGGGTGGTGGACCAACGCTTTAGAATCCTGGCCAAACAGGTTCCAGGTACTTCTCACCACCATGCAAGCATCGCCCAGAAGACCGTGAGGAGGATCATGGAAGCTTGCTGCATCCTGCACATCTCATGCGCCCCACTAACCAGTGTTGCAGAAAGGCTCATGGACGCTCCAACAGGCAATGGGGACATGGAGCCTGGGGAATGTAGGCAAGGGCGAAAACCTGATAGACCTAAGGATGTCAAGGCTCCAAAGAGCTCACGTGAAAGGGAAGAAGCAGCGCAACCTCCTGAGAACACTGTGCAACTCCCCAGCTGGAGCAGTGGAGTGGCAAGAACAGGATGATAGATGATAAATGGGAATGCTTCTTCAGCCTGTCTCATTCACAACTGATGAGAATTGGGCCATGTATGTTGGGTGGACCCTACAATGAACAGGGCATTTTATAAAGAGTTGTGTTTAATGTTGAATGTGTGGATGAAATATGCATTGTTATTGATAATATAAGGGCCATAGATGTTGGCACCTGGGAGGGTGGACCATACAGTCCCACTATGCTTGTCACTGGAGGCTATTCTATCCACAGCTTTACCCATTCCCACTGCTATCTTAACCCATCGCCCAGCTATTACCCATCCCACCAGGTATCCTACCCATCCCACTGCTGTCTCAACCCATCCCAGGCTATTACCATCCACAGGTATCCCTGCCCATCCCCACTGCTATCCTTAACCATCCCACAAGCATGCAAAGGCTAAACCAATTTCTAAAAGGTTCCACCAAGACTTTATTGACTTTAAAGAACTGAAGCAACTGTGTGAAGCAAGATAAACTTTATTAAAAACAAACTGTAAAAGCAAAATGACTCAAGTAAAGTGGTCCCCAAGCAAAGATAAGTCAACAGTGTAGCCACCCAGTCTCTGGCACTCTTCTCAGTCACTCTGAGGCATGCCCATAGTCTCAGGGGTGAAGGGTCAGGTGCTGTGGAGGTGGCTGCTGCTGGAGTGCTGGTCTAGGCACCATTGGGGTGCCTGGCCCAAGAGACAACAGGGGATGTGTGTGGAGGAAGCTCTCAGAGAGCTGTCTCAGTCCTGTGATGTTGAGAGCCCCTTCCTCATGGGGTGTCAGTCACCCAAGACTGATGACAGATGTTCTGAGGCCCAGACTTGCTGTGGGTGGAGGAAGGACGGAGTGTAGTGGCTGTCTGGTCTGCAGTGAATGAGGTGAGGCATGGGTGCATCTGTGTGTCGGTGGCATCTGTGGCATTTGTGGCATCAGTGGCATCGGTGGCACCGGCTGGCGTACGATGAACCTGTGCCTGGACATGGGAAGGGCTGCCTGTGCTGCTGGAACTCTGGTAGCCGTAGCCTTGGTAGGTGAGGGCCTGTGGAAAGCCTTGGAAGGCTGTGACATCACCTGGGGTGGAGGAGCAGACCTGGACTGGGTCGGAACAGTTAGCTTGGCCTGGAGGTTGTGCAGAAGACCGGTGATCCTGTCCTTTATCACTGGTAACTCGTGATTCATAATGTCCATGAGGTCTGGTTGACATAGGTGAGGAAGGGTTTGCAGTTTGGAGGATGGTATGTTGGTGTGTACCAGCTGAGAGAAGGAGATCTGCACTGCTTTTGATTGTGTCCCTGATCTCCAGCAGGACAGTGTGGCTCTGCCCTCTGGTCTGGCTCTCTGCCTGCTTTCTGTGGAGGTGCGAGCTGGGGTGGATGTGGGTTGGTCTCTGGTGGAAGTGCCCTCTCCTTGCTCCACTGCGTCAGGGGTCCTCTACACGCTCTGCCACTCGGGGGTGCAAGCTGTCAGGGGGTCCTCCGTCGTGGGGACGCTCTAACAGATACCTGCCTGCAACACAGGAGCTGACTCTTGGCCAGCAGAGGACTGCTCTCTAGTGGGCTTGCCTGAGAGAGAGGGGTTGTCAGAGGGGTCTACTCCTCAGTGGCAGATCCTCACCCTCAAGAAGCTGCATTTTGGCCCTCACGTAGGTCCTCCTGGTCGGTGAGCTTGAACCTGCGGCCTGATTTCCTGAGGTGCAGCTTCCCGTACCAGGTGTGCAATATGGCTTTCCACACCCAATGGAGGACCCTCCGAAGTGTTGCCCAAGCTCTCCGCTCTTCTCTCTCCAAACACGCCTGCTTCCTTTGGTGTCTCGATTAGAGCCTGTGTCCCTTCCCCATAGGTACTCGTTCTCCTCAGCCATTCGAGCACCTCATCCCTCATGTTCCCTTTCGATGGAGTATTGCCTCCTTCTCCATTCTCGCATATGCCTCTTCCTCCCTCTGCAGGGCCATCTGGGCCCTCATCAGAGGGGCTTCGAGTACAACAACAGTATCAGGAAAACAGACCAGGCAGGACCAGCAGGCACCAGCAGCACAGCAGCACCAGGATCAGCAGCAGCAAAATAAGCACCAGCAGACCAGCAGGACCAGGATAAGCAACAGCAGAGTCAGCACAGGCACGCAGCCAGCAGCAACCAGCAGCACCAGGATCACAGCAGCAAAATAAGCACAGCAGGGACCAGGATCAGCACAGCAGAGTAAGCACCAGCAGGACCAGCAGGACCAAGGATCAGCAGCAACAACAGAAGTAAGCACCAGCCAGCACAGCAGGACACAGCACCAGCAGCCACAGCAGCACGAGCAGCACCAGCAGCACCAGCAGCACCAGCAGCACAGCCAGACCAAGCCAGGACCAGCAGGAACAGGAGCACCAGGAGCACCAGCAGGACCAGCAGCACCAGGAGCAGCGCCAATCAGAGTAAAGCCCAGCAAGAACCCAGCCCAGGAGCAGCACCAGAAAGTCAGCCCAAGCAGCAGAAGCCCCAGCAGAAGCAGATCAGGGCCAGGGGGTGGATGGTGGCCCTGTCCTTCTTGCCAGGGCTGGCAGCAGTGGCACAGGCTTCCTCTTCTTCCCCATGTTGTTGGCTGGAGATGTGTCTGGCAGCAGGTCTTCCTCTGAATGGTACCTGCTTGCGAGCCTGCATCCTTTTATATCTGCGGGGCTGAACGCAATGCATCCTCTCTGCATATGCGCAGTGAACGCTTTGCATCCGCTAGGCATCGCTAGGCATCCGCTAAGCTTCGCTCTGCATCCGCTCCTTCCGCTGGCGCGTCTGCTTCGCTGTGCTCCCTCGGAAGCCCTGCAGATGTGCCATCTGCTTCCATCTGCTTCCATCCGCTAGGCTTCCGTGAGCATCCACTTTACATCCTCGCTATAATCCTCTCCCCTCCGTTTCTTTCGTTGTTGTCCGCTCTGCTTATTCAAATTTGGAGCACTTTTGAGAGCCGGCATAACACGGATAGAAAATTTTCTCATCCGCTGTGTCCTTTTTACATACATTTTGCATCCGTCTGCCAGTGTGACAGGCCCTTTAGTTCAACTGTTGAATACCCTTTTACTGAAAAGTGAAGAAACTGAAGCTGTTAACTATTATGGGAAGAAAACTAACCAAGAACACTAAAATTTCAAAGGAGCATTTGATAGTTCATATAAAACCAGAACTGTTAAAATGACTTCTCCTCATTCCAACATTCCAACTCCATAAGTTGCAATATGAAGAAACTCATGGTTAATTTTTCTAACCATACAAATTATTGTTTTCAGGTGTTCAAAAGTCAACCCAACAGTCACAGGTATCTGATTTCTAATGTTTCAGATTGAGGAATATGACATCTGTTCCTAGCATGCACAGCATTGTGCAGAAAGCAAAGGAAAGGTGAAAAAGAGTGTGAGAAAGAGTGAGAAAGAAAATGAGCAAGTGTCAGGATGCCTGGCTAAATTCCCCTGAGGACCAAATCCAAAGTGTCTGTTTTGAGCAGATAAACGTTGCTCCTTGCAGGAACAGACAGGGGCTCGAACCAGCTACTAATCTCTTTATATCCAAGGTCCCAACAGCATGATAGAAAAGAAAGAAGGAGGGGAGAAAACCTACTGGTCAGAAAACTTTGATTGCAAGCACTATTAGTATTTCACTTGCTAAAACAATTTTGGCCCGCACGTACAATATTGATGAAAAATAGGGAAACATTAATTCTGAAACTGATGACAGATTAGTACCAGGCTTGCCTAGCCTGGTTTTGCATTGTGACTTTTCTCTCTCCCTTCCCAGTGGGCATGCATCAGGATGCTTTTTTTCCCCCTCTATGCTTAATGTAATACCTTCAGAGATAAGCAGCTTTCTCTGATTATCACTGTAGCCATGAACTACTAATCAAATCCTAGTCAGATGAAATTAGCTGGATACTAGTTGTAGTTGTGATTCTATTTGGAGAAGTAAGTGTTCTTTCTAGTGGTGGGCTTCAAATAATTTAACAACTGGTTCTCTGCCCAGTTGTTGGGTGGGTGTGGCCATGGTGGGCGTGGCCTAGTCGGCATCCTGCACAATCCTGGGTGTGAAAACGAGCTTTGGAAGGCCTGTTTTTCCCCTCCATGGGCCTACGGGAGTCCTGCTTTCCACCTCCTCAGGCTTCACATGCCCTCTGCACTTACCTGGGATCCAAAATGGGCCATGTGGGGATTCCTGGGAGGGGAGAGGCAGGGTGAGGCAATGCGATCCAGTCATCA
>BHFT01006131.1:0-12628 GCA_004320025.1 Laticauda laticaudata
CAACGGATGGTAAGTGTTTTTCTCCGTTTTACATCCTCTTTCCATCCGTTGGTGCAGTGTGACAGGGGCTTTATTTACCGAGAATGTTTTTACTTGCACTGTCAACTGTGTACTATTGTTACAAGCTATCAGGAATACAATTACATTCAACAGCCTACACAATTAATACATCAGTAAAATTCTCCCAAAAGAAACTCCCAGTTTGATCTTTCAAAATTTGAGACAAATGCAGATGTGCTAGGGTTGACACGAAGTATCTTTTGCCTCTTGGAAATTGTTAGGTTGGTCCTCACTCCACCTTTCCGGAGCAGGTGGACTGCCTCAATTATGATGGATGAGTAGGATGACAGTTCCCTGCAGGTAAAGTGGGAAGCTGGCAATTGCTCATTGAACTATGACGTTGCGGGTGCAGATCTGACAAGAACAGAACATTTTTGTGAAAGTACAGTAGTTAAGTTTGTATGGTCCTTAATTTTCTTTATAAGTGACTGTACAAACTGGACACTGAAAATAGAATGATTTTATAATAGCCGGACATGGCGTTATTGAGTCAAGGTGAATCCCTTGTGATTTCTGTGCTCTCATTACAGTGCCTCGAAGGGCACTGAATTTGTATAGAAAAGGGCTGAATTGTTGGAACTGGGGAAAAATAATGCATGGAAATGTAGCACAGAAGGAGAACATTATCAAGCAATCTTAAAGATGCAACGCATTGAACAAAAGAGGGAAGATTGAATCCCTACTTATTCATACAAGTGACTTTATTGTTCATCAGTTTAAAAAAAATATGACTGATGTGCAGTTGCTATTGAAAACACAAGCTACATAACCAGTTCTTCTGTACATCCTATACGGGAAAGAGCAACCTCCAGGATGCTGTTCCTTCCCTTCGTGTTCTTGTGTAATGTACAGAATTCCTCATTCCCAATTAAGCTAAAACTGTATGTTTTAACTGATGTAACAGGTTTTCATTGTAATTTTCTTCACTATCATATAATTTCCTCGGAAAAATAAAATATGTCCTGGCCCACCTACTTTTCATGTAAGCTCTGTACTTTTGGGACTGCCACCTTTCATTTAATCAAATGTAGTTCATGTTGTCACATCACAACATTCCATATTCTATTTACATATCACCACAGCTGGGTCGAATTGGATTGAATTGAATGCATGGTTAGAGAAATGCAGAGGCCTATTGAAATAATTAGCATGGGCCTGTTAAAATATTTTTTTAAAAGGTCACATTCTAATGATCAGTTGGAAAGTCAACCAGATGTTAGATTGAATTTGGACTCTTAGCTTCCTAGTGAGTGCTTCCCAAGGACCTGGGATCGACATATTTGTATAATATTATAATAATATTAAACATAGCATTGCAGAGGAAGTAAGTTGTTCCAAGCTGCTTTTTACAATTGACTGATGGTGATTTTGTCAATGCCAATGGTGTTCAGGTGGTTGCATTGGGATTGCACCCAAGGCACCTATTACTATTGGTGCTGCCTTTGCTTTTTTTTGCCACTGTCATTCGATTTCTATTTGCAGGTCTTTGTATGCTGTTAACTTCTCCAGTTCCTTCTTCAGTTCTACAGAGGAATTATTGAGTCTATCATCTGCACTCTATAACTGTCTGGTTTGGTTCTGCAACCCAACAGGACAGAAACAGACTTCAGAGGATAATTAGGACTGCAGAANTGCACTACTATTACTGTTAATCTTCTCATGACTCCTTATCACCCATCCCCTCCCACTTGTGATTGTAGGACTGTAACTTTGTCGCTTGTATCCTTACAGTATATATGGATTGTTTCTAGTATTATTTGATTGTTGATTGTACCCTATGACTATCATTAAGTGTTGTACATTATGATTCTTGATTCTTAATGAATGTATCTTTTCTTTATGTATACTGAGACTATTTACACCAAGACAATTTCCTTGTGTGTCCAATCACACTTGGCCAATAAAGTATTCTATTCTATTCTATTTTTTATTCTGCTCTTTTCAGGTACTGCCACATACACTATCCAGACTTTTTGTCTTTTATTTGTCACTTGTTCTAATACCCCTTGGTTTTGTCTATCCGCATTTTCTTGTTTTCAACCAAAGAAAAATTGATATGTTATGAGCCAATATTTTATTTAGACTTTTCAGGAATTGGCTATGTCTAGCTTCCTGAAGAGAAGGAGTAGAAGTGACACAATAGCAATATTTGAAGATGGCCTCAAAGAAGAGGGGGCCAATCTATTCTGCAAAGCACCAAAAGGCAGTGGATGGAAGCTAATCAAGAAGAGAACCAACATAGAATTAAGGAGAAACTTCCTGACAGTGAGAACAATAAACCAGCTTTTGAGTGGCCAAAATCAAACCTTCAGTTTATTCCTTTAATGTACAACTCCAGTTGTAAGTCATTGTCAGATTTTATCTTTATTTACTTTCCCCTTTTCCTGAAATTCAGCATGTAATGCTTTTCCTAGGCAGCATTCGATTCTTGTATTTTTATATTGTTTTAATATTCATGTTTTGTTTCTTGCACATTCAGTAAGTTCCAATTATTCATCTGTATCAATGCTGAGGAGAAGAGAGGAGAGAAAAAGAGAAAGTCAGAAAAAGGGAAGAAAAAAAAAGAAGAAAAGAAAAAAGAAAAGAAAACCAGAACTAATGAACAGTGTGCATCAAAATTCTGGACACACTCATCATTGCAAAGTCTTTATGATTTTTTTAAGCACACGGCTTGTAATTTTCAGGTGACAATTTATCAACAGCTAAAATTAGTGGAACAAGCATATTTTAACAACAATATGATAAATGGAGTTGTTTTAGATTGCCAACTGGTCCAGGCTGTGTCTTTTCAGTTCATCAATGAACACTTAATTTTTAATGTCTTCATATGTGCCATACTCCCTTTAGATTACCGAAACAGAGCATTTTATCTTTGAATCATTATGTTTTGCTACTTTCTTTAGTTTTTTCTCAGCCCTGAACATCTCCAATTATAAATATTTTAATAATTCAAGTCTCTCTTACTTTAACTCTATCAGTTTTGTAATTGCAAGTATGAATGTCCGGCAACTTAATACAGCTGCCATAAAAACAGCTAAAATAATTAATTGCTCAGCCTTTCATTAGTCGATCAAGGGCAAGGGAACATGATGTAGCTGAACTACTATCAGGGTTTTCCCCCCTCCCTTCCTATAAATTTCTAAAGGACAGAGAAGAAGGTACTGAAGTACAGATTTCTATAAATATTAATTATGCTTTCATGCCCAAATAAGCCACACTTTTTGTTATATTTCACTGAACGAAATGATGTTGAAAACTTAAGGAAAAATATATTTTGATTTTTCTCATTCAAAAAAAATATATTTCAAACTATCTTTCTATCATCTATTTATCATCTAGCTGAAATCATCATAATTTTGAGCAGTGTACAGTAATAAAACAATTTAAGACAAAACAAAGGAACAAAGGAACCCTTAAAAATAGTAAAATAGTTATTGACAAACATTTATTCACAATAGATCTGCCAGCCACTCTAAATCAAGGCTCAACAAAACAGTCAGGTTTTAAGAATTTATTTTAAAAAGTCACCCTATGAATCCTGGGGGCAATGTAGTTGCTGCGGACAGGAGCTACAACAGAGGCCATCCACTTCCTGAGTTCCATCAGGAAACATTCTAATTAATTGGACTTGGAACATACCAAACCTAATGATTGTCTGGGATAAGTAGAGGTTATGGTCTCTCAGATAACATGCCTTATCCAAACAGAATAGAGCT
Source organism: Laticauda laticaudata (assembly GCA_004320025.1). Lineage (NCBI taxonomy): Eukaryota > Metazoa > Chordata > Lepidosauria > Squamata > Elapidae > Laticauda > Laticauda laticaudata. Next base: position 3,777 of record BHFT01006131.1, read on the forward strand.
GGAAGAGATCTTGAAGGTCTTCTATCTAGTCCAATCCCCTGCTCAAGCAGGAGACAGGATACCATTTCAGACAAGTGGCAGTCCAGTCTTTTCGTAAAACCCTTCTGTGATGAAGCCCCTACAGCTTCTGAAGGCAAGCTGTTCCATTGGTTAATTGCCCTCACTGTTAGGAGGTTTCTTCTTAATTCCATTTGCTTCTCTCCTTGATGAGTTTCCATCCATTGTTTCTTGTCTTGCCTTCTGCTTTGCTTTGGAAAATAATATTGCTTTGGAAAATAAGTTGACCCCCTTTTATAAGTGATAGCCAGAAACATGAATTTCACTATGAAATGTGGTGGCCACTGCAGAGAGGTTTTGTGGGAATACCATGCCCATAACTGCCCATGTTCTGACTAGCAAGCAATCTTCAAAGGCAGCCCCTGAGGTGACAAAGAGTTATTGTCCTAAGGGGTTTCCAATTCAGATAAGGGAACAACCAGCACAGTATATAAATTTGGGCAAAGGCTTTCCTGACCAGAGCTGCTACAGCTATAGTTATTTCTAGCATTTCTAACATTTGTCTATGGCTCTAAAACCGTGCTTTGTTTCTTAAAACTAACCAACAGCATTTGCTATTATGGGAATTCCAGTTTTTTTTCCTTACTATGTATCCTGTCTTGTACTAAATCTGCTCTAGAGATGGGATCTTAAAGGCTTGAACAGCTATTTCTATTTATTGGCTCTGGCATCTTTTTCTTTTCTCTTTCTTTTCTTTTTTTTAGAACTGGAAATTGCAATGCAAGACAGAAAGGAATGTCATAACTTGGAAGCAAAAGGTACAATTTGTGGAAATTGTACAACCTGTGGAAGATCCTAAATTATGACACTCCAAATATGACTGGCAAAAAGTTAATAATGAGTAAAATAAACTTGTGGTTTGACCATTTATGATGTCCAACCTAATTGAAAGTCACTTCAGTATTGCATTTTAGATTCACATTCAGATGTCTTAAACATAAGAAGTTGCACAAGGCAGTGTGTTTTACACCACAGGAGTCCAAAGTTGTTATTATTTATTACATTTGTTTGCCACCCACCACCCCATAAGGTGACTCTTAAGGGCCTGTCACATAGGCCGACGGATGCAAAACGTATGTAAAAAGGACACAGCGGACGAGAAAATTTTCCAACCCGTGTTATCAACTCTCAAAAGTGCCCCAAATTTTGCATTAAGCAGAGAGCAGACAACAATGGAAAGGAACCAGACAGGGAGAGGACGTAGCGAGGATGTAAAGCGGATGCTCCATGGAAAGCCTAGCGGATGGAAGTGGAATGGAAAGCAGATGGCACATCCACAGGGCTTCCGGGGGAGCACAGCGAAAGCGGACGTGCAGCGGAAGGAACAGATGCAGAGCGGAATGCCTAGCAGATGCTAGCGGATGCCTAGTGGATGCAAAGCGTTCACCGTGTTGCAATGCGGGGAGGATGCATTGTGTCAGCCCCATGGATATAAAGGGATGCAGCTCACAAAGCAAGTCACCATTCAGAGGAAGAACTGCTGCCAGACACATCTCCAGCCAATCAACCAATGGGGAAGAAGAGGAAGAGCCTGTGCCATCTGCTGCCAGCCCTGGCAAGAAGGACAAGGGCCACCAATCCCCATCCCCTGGCCCTGACTCTGCTTCTGCTAGGGCTTCTGCTGCTCGGGATGACTCTTCTGGTGCTGGGCTTCTGCTGGCGCTGCTCCTGGTGCTGGTGCTTCTGCTGGTGGCTTACTCTGCTGGTGCGCTCCTGGTGCTGGTGCTTCTGCTGGTGCTTACTCTGCTGGGTGTGCTCCTGGTGCTGGTGCTTCTGCTGGTGCTTACTCTGCTGGTGCTGCTTGGTCCTGCTGGTGCTGCTGGTGCTTACTCTGCTGGCTGCTGATCCTGGTCCTGCTGGTCCTGCTGGTGCTGCTGGTGCTTACTCTGGCTGCTGCTGCTTCCTGGTCCTGCTGGTGCTGCTGGTCCTGCTTTTGCTGCTACTGTTGTTGTTGCTGCGCTTGATGGCTGGTGTGGTGGAGCAAGCCCTAGAACCTCGAAGCCCCTCTATGAGGGCCCAGATGGCCCTGCCCAGAGGGAGGAAGAGGCATACACAAGAACGGGAGAGGAGGCAATACTCCATCGAGGAGGAACATGAGGATGAGGTGCTGTAATGGCTGCAGGGAGAACGAGTATCTATGGCGGAAGGGACACAGTCTAATCGAGACAATAAGAGGAAGCAGGCCTGCTTGGAGAGAGAAGGCGAAGAGCCTGGCTGCCACTTCGGAGGTGCTCCTCGGTTGGTGGAAGCACATGCCACACCTGGTATGGGAAAGCTGCCATCAAGAAATCTAGCAGGCTACGGTCAAGCTCACCGACTGGGAGAGACCTAACATGATGGCCAAGTGCAGCTTCTTGGAGGGTGAGATCTGCCACGAGGAGCAGCCCCTCTGACAACCTGAAGAAGCCCTTGTTAGTTGTGATAAGTGGACCCTGACTTGGCTGGCGCTTTGCAGGCCACGTGTTTGCCATACTATGGCTCCAACAGTGTGGGGGAAGTTCCACTTCTGATACCACTGTTCTGCAACTTTCTTCCAGCCTTCTTCAGTGGTGGGGCACTGGAGGAGCTCCTCCAGGTATTCTTCGATGATGGCCTGTACCACTTCTCTGACCACAATGCTGAGTGGTGTTGTGTGGCACCCTCCAGGCATACTGCATGTTCCTGTACGTGGTCCCTGAGGCCAGGTGGCGCAGAGTCAGTGCCACCTTGAGTCCAGGGTCCAGGCTGGCGGAAGTTGGTGCTCTGCTTGGTTAAACCTGGGTCTCAGCGCTCCACAACTTCGTCAAACATGGCTGGAGGCATCCTCCATGAAGTTCTGGAATGCACAAGTTGTCTTCGTTCCTCAGCTCCAACATCAGCTTCTATACCAGTCCATACTCTGCTCTTCTTGGGCGATCCATCTTCAACCCAGACACTTTTGGACGCCCCCTTTTCTTGTGCATAGAAGAACGTGAAGCAGCCTGTAGATAGCTTCAACACTGTTGTAGAATGATGGTGGCTACAAAAGGAGTGTGTGATGATCCATGGTAGAGATGACTGGGATGCTGTGGAAGAGCAAGAGCAAGATGAAGGCTGAAGAGGTCTGCACAGCCAGGCTGCTGGACTGAAACTGAGATCCAGGTGATTTCCTCCCCCTTTTTATCAGGAATATAGTTTTCCGCTAGGTGTCCTTTTGCATCCTCTTGGCATCCTGCAGACATCTCCTAAATATCCGAATAATATGTCCCCTCGCCGAACATTTTTTCCGTTTTTAATGCTTTGACGCGAGCTGCATCAGCTTCATCTTTCTACGTCCGTGCTAACTCACGCTGCGCGTCCATTCCCGCGTCTGTTTCGTCCTCCCTGTGTCCATTTTCCGCTGGAGCGGATGCAAGTTGTGGCAGATGTGCAGGCGGATGCCTAGCGGAATATAGCAGACGCGTAACGGATGACAACGGATGTAGAACGGATGTTCCCCCATATGTGTTGCGATGCAGAATGGACGCGTGGATACATTTTCCGTCAAAAAGTTTTTGTGCAGCTCAAAACTTTTTGAGCGGAATTGAAATCTTCAGTAAGACGTGCGGAGCTGCTGGACGGATAGAGAGGATGAAAAACGGACGCAGTGAGTACAGAATGGAAGCATCACGTTAACCAATGGATGGCAAGTGTTTCTCTCCATTTTACATCCTCTTTCCATCCATGACAGGGGCTTTAACCACTTAATTTTGTTAAATTTTGTTCTGGTAGATTATCCAGGCTTTTCTTTCCCGAAAGTTACAGCAACTTCAGCTGGACAAGATTTTCTTGATTAGTATGATCTGAAACAAGATTCAGTCAAGAATACAGTTCCTGTTGTTGTTATGATTTAGAATCAGTCCCCTGCAGAATGACGGCTCCTTAATGAAAGTTATGGACTTTAACATTGATTCATCACAGGTTGAGCAACATGAGTCCCACTCTTTGTCAAACACCTAAATTACGACACGAATGAAGGTGAATATATATGTCCCAGGATAATGTTGCAGGATTCAATCTGGGTTGGTCACTGGGACAAGAAGTTTAGATTTTTGAGCTTTCAGATTCATGTTGGAGCCCATCCTTAGAGAACCTCTCTGGCAGAATGTGTGCCACAGAATGTGTACCTCTCTGCTAGAGAGAAGTTCGCTAAGGATGGGCTGCAGCACAAGTTGAAGAGCTCGGAAAACTAAACCTCTGGTCTCAGTGAGTGACTCAGATTGGATCCTGTAAATTGCTACACTCCATTGGCTCTCAAAAGTATAACACCACACACTAAGTTAATAACTTCTATTTCTCTTTCCTAAAGCAACAGCAACCACGCACAAACCCTAAATATCCAACCTGAGGAAGATATTTGTGTAACTCAAAGTGTTGCATGCTCTACTGTGACCAATGAGCAAAGCTTATGTCATATTGACCCCATGAATTGAATTAGAAGGGTCCGTTGAGCTACTTGATTTTGATCCAAAGAAACCTCAGGACTTCTGCCGGGAAGATGATGATGATTGAAAGCAGAGGAAATGTGAAAGGTCTAGCTTTAGCTGAAATATTATTCTCAACCAAGCAGAAAAACAAAAGAAATACAGTCAGCTGGAGTGAAGAAATTACACAATAAAGAAGAAGCTTCCTTCTTATTTGTGTCAAGGTTTGTTAGGATTTGCTTTAGGGAGGGGACCCAGTTTTGCTCTCCATAAAGCTGGTGATGATATTGAGGCAAGATTACAGGCGGGTCATGGAGGGCAAATTATGTGCCAAAATGATCTCACTATGGGATCTTATTGGTATTGTGTGTTCTATGTTCTGTGATAAGTCAAAATTACTGCTGCATAAAATTCTCCCAGTGTTTTATGTTAAAGCTTTTGCTGTGGGGGAAAAAATACAGTGTGCAAAACATGCTTGCTTTTTCTACAGACGGTCTCTAACTCTCTTTCCTTCCTACTCTTTGGCTAAACAAGGGTCATATTCAGATGCTAAGAATCCTAAATCCATACCACATCTGTGGTATGTGTGAGGGTTCATTTTCTGCCTACAATGGAGCTATATATTGTTTTCTAATGTAAAAAGACTGGTGAGCTTGGTTTTACAGTGGAGGAAGAAACCTCAGTGCTGTGCTAATGACACTTCCTTGATAGCCGAAAAGGCAAAGAATCTCCAAGTTCCAATGCTTCTGTCATGGAACACAGTGAAAAAAAAAAAGAACTAAAGTTTAACATAAAGTAGACCAAACTAATGACAGCAGATAGAACAACCAGCCTTGGAACTGACAATGAAGAGACTGAAGTGGTGGGCAGTTCAGCTTTTCGGATCACCCATCAACAGGTAAAGGAACATGCAGCCAAGAAATACATCATAGCAGGGGTGGGATCTGACCTGGTGTAACTACCAGTTCGGTGTTTTTACATCGCATGTGTATATCGTCATCATCTAGCTACCTGGACAACTGAGCAGCAGTTGAAAAAGCATGTTTTTCCTGCTTTTTCAACCACAGCTGTGTCGTGCAAAGCAGCTGAGGTTGAAAACACAGGAAATAAAGGTCAGGTAAGAGGGCGGGCTGGTGGGCCAAAACAGCAGCAGATATAGAACCAGTTCTATATATGCTCTCTGTTTGCTGCTTTTCAGAGCAACCAGTTCTACAGAACTGGACAGAACTGGTAGATCCCACCCCTGCATCATAAGACTACAGAGGTGGTATTCAGCAATTCTGGAGAACTGGTAGCTGAAATTCTGAGTAGTTCGGAGAACCGGAAAATACCACCTCTGGCTGGAGATTTTACAGTATCCTTCCCCTGCCATGCTCACCAAGCCATGCCCACAGAACTGGTAGTAAAAAAATTTGAATCCCACCACTGATAGACTAGCACTTGATACAGCAGCCATGAAGGCCTTGGAAAAAAATATTCATATGCCATTATGTATCTCTACCTACAGTGATTAGAATAGTGCAGTTGATGGTAGTCTAGATGACAAGGAGGAGGAGGAGGAGTTTGGAAATATTTTTGGTTCTCTCTATCTATTTAATCTGTGATATCTCATGGTCGTCTATCAACTATTTCAGATGTTCTATCCAGCTTCTTGAGGTATTGGGTTATTGTTGCTTAGCTTTGTTTTTAAAAGGAAAGCAATGTCAAACTGTTTCCATCTTGTTGCCAAGAAAATTGCAAGGGCATTCTATGAAATCACAAAGCTTGATTCAAAGGGGACTTTAATTTACTTTAATGGGAAGGAGTAGAAATTGACTGTAATAGCACTGCCATTTATTAGGGATTGGAAGGGATTGGCATACAGGTATATGCATATATGATGTTTATCTTTCTTCCTGGATTGTGCCACTCCATTTCTCTTGCTACCGACACTGAACTTAGACCACTGAGCCTGTGGATACTCAGAAATTATTATTCTCAGAGGTTGAGAAATAACTGCATAGTGAAGATACTCTGGTATTGTTGAGTCACATGGAGAATTTATGGACAGATTGTAAATTAAGTCAAATGCATCACATAGCTGAGAGAAGCCAGACAATTGATTTATTTATATGACTTCTACAGGAGCATTAAGGTAACAGCTAACAGAGAAACAGAGGTACCAGATGAGCCTTCAGACATAGTTTGATCTTTCTTGAGGGTTCTCCACTTGTGCTCTAACAGATGTCCTAGAAATATCCACAGTTTGTGGTCAGAAAGTCAAGATGGAAGCCAGGATGCTGTGACTGAAATTTTGTCCATTTGCATATAAAATGGGCAGCACTTCAAATGCATTGCAGTTGCTGTCATTTTGACTTTCTGGTCATATTCTGAGACACCCCTGGAATGTCCTATCCTCTTTTTTTAGGTTTTCTCTTTATATTCCACCTTCACTGCAGTACAATTAACAATTGTAAAAACAATGTTAACAAACTATATTTTTTTTGAAAAATTAAAAATCAATCAAAATATATAAACACAAGATGAAAAGTTACCCCAACTTCATCTTAAGACTTAGGTAGGCTTTGAAATAATCTCTGGTCTCAATGGCACAGGTATAGCTTATGTGTAGTTTCTGTTTTAAATATAGGAGCTGGTCCAAATTTAAGATGCTGTTTCTCAGAGATCTTCCAGAAGTCTGCCTTGAGTTTCTGTTCAATTTACTTTAAACAAGCCTGCTGCCATTTTTTCTAGCCAGCAGGGATTGGGGTGAGTTCCCCCCTCTATCTATGAATCCAATGAGAATCTATCTATCTATCTATCTATCTATCTATCTATCTATCTATCTATCTATCTATCTATCTATCTATCTTGATATTGATATTGATATTGATATAGATATAGATATACGCCCCCTGATACCTCCAGCTCAAACACACCCCAACCAGGCACCCTTGATACATTGTCAGAGAATACAAATAGTCAAAAAGATATTCATAGCCATTGCTGCAACATCTATGGGGATCCTTAGTCATCCAGGTCATGGTTGTCCAAAGGTGCTTTTTCAAAACACCACTGGACTTTGTTTTTTCTTGAAGACATTTTGCTTCTCATCCAAGAAACTTTTTCAGAACTGAAGAGGTTTCTTGGATGAGAAGCTAAATGTCTTAAAGGAAAAACAAAATCCAGTTGTCCTTTGAAAAAGCACATTTGGGACGACCTTAAGTTAAGTCTCAGAAACCAAAAAGTAAGGGCAGGGGGAGACCTGTCAGTACTATTTCTATAGATGTAAATAACTTGTTCTTCAAAATCCTTAGCAAATTTATCAAAGCAGACCATCAAGACTTTAGAAGATATTGGTAAGTTCCCAGAAACTCCTCACCACCCAAAACAGATCTACCAGATGGCACCCTAAGGATGCAATGAATGGGGCTAAATGCACTTTTTTTTTTTTTTTTGCATCCNATGGGGCTAAATGCACTTTTTTTTTTTTTTTGCCATCCTCATTACCATGGAATTTGCCAGCATGACACTATCTTGGCTGGGACCAACTTTCAACTTTTGCCATCTCTGCTCTGAGTGTTACATCAATTGTTCCATCACTGTCACATCATTCCTTCATTCGGAATATGCATGCTTAGAGAGTGCCCATCTGGATATTACTCTGCCATAACAATGAATTTCTTGCAGGTAAACAACAATGCAACAACAACATGTCCAAAAATATGTTCTTGAAGTAGAAGTTGGCTTTTTAAACTTGTTGAAGTTCTTGTTGTTAACGTTTGCTATTACCACTTAACTCCAATGGACTCTGGATGGACCCCCCTGTGCAAAGCCCCCCCTCCATGAAAGCAATTAAAACCAAACCACACTGAAAGTCCAGACTAAAAGCAACACTAATCACAACAATCCCAACCCAAAAAGCATTAAGACATTAATCCTGGGCCTTGGACCAAAGCTAGATTTTAAGAGCTTTAAGAGGAATAATAATAATAATAATAATAATAATAATAATAATAATAATAATAATAATAATAATAATAATAATAATGACAGCAGCAGCAGCAACAATGAGAATCATAATCATTTTAAATTAAATGGTTTTAGGTTGAGAAAACAAATGGAGATTATTGGTTGGTTTCTGTTATAATCTGACACAGAACATTTTTCCAGGCTTCTCTCCTGTAATACCTGATTAGTTATTAACTCCAATGGCCCTAACTGGTGAAGAGTTTTCCTATAGAATAACATTTCCAAGGATAGGTTTGAAGTGTACTTAACTGTATATTATATTGCCTCCAGTGTATGTACAAATAACCACTCTGATGCTGAGCAAACACCTCTCTCTCTCTCTCTCTCTCTCTCTCTCTCTCTCTCTCTCTCTCTCCCTCTCAC
>BHFT01006131.1:12634-29395 GCA_004320025.1 Laticauda laticaudata
CTCTCTCTCTCTCTCTCTCTCTCTCTCACACACACACACACACACACACACACACACTTACTTTCTGAGGTATAAATGGAGTGACAAGTCCAGAGTCTAAGCAGAATTCCGATTAAAGGACAAATATGGCTGGCCAAAATGAACCATTACAGGAAACAAAGGGAAAATAACGACTAAAGATCTTTCATTACAGCCAGCTAATTATCATGAGTTTTGGACTTAACTGTTCAGGCATAGAATTAAAAACCTTAATTATATTGTCACCTTTGTCTCTCGCCTTCTATTGCTCACAAATGAATCCATTTACTGTAACTACCGCTGATGAGAAGAAATTGATGGCAGCCCCAGTGAGGTGGGAGAGCAGAATGGCTAAGCGGGGAAAGGGGAGTGGGGAGGAAGAGAGAAGGAGAGAAAGCCAGAATGCAAGCTAGAGGCAACATTGTCTTGCATGCACAGCTGGGTGACAACAACATTCATGGACATTATAAATTAAAAATACTTTTAATAAGACAAATGCATGTTTGATGGATCTTGGGGTTTCTCTGCTTTTCCCTCACTCATTCTCTAGGAGCTGAGGGTGCCTTTTCTCTTTTTTTCTTTCATCCTCCCTTTGCAAGGTGCTTTTAAAACACTTATCATTGGCACCACGAAAGAAAAAGGAAGGGGCTCTTTCTTCATTTGCAGAAGGGGGGAAAATACTGTTGTGGTTGGCTTCTGTAGTTTGAGTTAGACTCAGGTTTGGCAATCCAGGAGAGATTAAGAGTTAAGCAACTATGCTGTTCTAAAGATATTTACTCAGAGGGAAGTCTAATTTCAGTTGACTCACTTCTTAGTAAAAGGGCTCTGAATTATAGACAAAAACCCACTCCCATCAGTGGGTTTAGGAATAATTAATCTTTGGTTTGTAGCAAGTAGGCTATCAACAAATGAATAAATTGAAATTATTTTCCATTCCTGACATCTGGATTGTTACAAGAGAACAACAACAATACTTTTGGCCACGGCAGCAAAATATTAATCTAAGGCTTACTGTGAGAGATGCTGTGGCTGCAATCTAGGAAAATCTGACAAGTGGCAGTGGAATGCATCTCTCTCTCTCTCTCTCTCTCTCTCTCTCTCTCTCTCTCTGTGTATGTGTGTGTGTGTGTGTTTTGCAGTTCTCCATCTGTTTTTTTGTAAGCCAGGCAATGGAAAACTAAGCTACACATTTATGTGTGAAATAAAGTAATAAACTTGTAACATGTCTATTTATTGGATGGATGGAGGGATGGGGGGATGGATGATATGGCTGCCCATTTCAACAAGTGACTCCGGGCAGCCTCCAAAGAATAAAAAACAAGGATTAAAGCAAGGATTTAAAATGATCTCAAAGAGAAAAATAGCTAGAACTGATCTTCAAAACTTTAGAAGGCATATTCTTTGGTACAAACAAGATGAAACAGGATAGACAAAAATAAAAATTGCTAAAAAGCCAAATTCTTTTCTACCAAGTTATGTTTTCTTCGTTATATATATGTAGAATGAACTTTTTACATATGTAAAAATCAGAACTAAATGTACAATCATGATTTCAAAAGCAGCATGCAATCTTTCAATATTCATTCATCTTGTTCTAATTAATTTTTGCCATACCTCAGATACTTGACCCCATTGCATAATCAATGCTTCCCTCATTACTATTACTATAAAAAAATAATATAGGGTTCAAGACACCATTAAAAAAACCCACTAAATTGTTGGGTGTTTAAGTTACCCCAAAACAATGAATTGTTTGACACTAAAAAGGAGATATGCTGACATTTTCTCTGCACAGCCTTTTGATATGGATCCAGAGGTCAAGCCAGGGCACCCATAAACAGAATTAAGGCATTTGAATAAATAACTTTCCCAAGGATAGGAAAGATAAGGCCTGCCCACTCTTGTGGCTTTCCCTAAGTAAGGATTTAGGAAGGTGCTAGGTTACCTGAAGAAGAGGCTGTTAGGAAGCCATGAGGGTGTTCTTAGCATGTGTTGCCACGGTTACAAGAAAGGAGTTAATGTGATGGAACAACCAAGCAGAGCAGAGGGGGTTGTTTCAGACATAGCTGGTGAACATGGCCGTGTCAGGCCAGTGTGCGTTTACCCCAAGTTTATTATTGCCTTGATGTAGTGGCAAGGCTTCCAGCTGTGGCTTTGAAGGCTCTGGTTTCAAACTCTATTCCAATGCCATTTTCTACAAGGTTTCATCTCTCCAGGCTACAAGATTCTTGGCTGCCATGCTCAAGCAAGAGAATTTGCAGGGCAGACAGAGGAAATTCATAAATACGTACCAAGGACTCTCTTTCAAACTAGTCAGGATCACGGTTCCGGTTCCTTATCCTTTCCTTTTCATTCAGGAAAACAGACCCATAACACCAGATCATCATTTCAAGTGTATATCTTAACATCATTATATTGATTTGATTTACAGGATGCCCAGCCCCATCATGATTCTGGGTAGCATTAAGGTAAATTATCTATAATGTCTACATAATTTGTACTCATGGATGAAAAATGGGGAGTCTGAGTATCATATCCAGTTCCTATTCCACCTTTCTGGAATCCATGTTTTTCTTTTAATGTTCATTTTAAGTAACACTAATATGAAGACTTGCTGCTTAACATATGTCCCCTTCCAAAAAAAAGTTGGCACTGACTGTTCCTTGGGCAGAGCTGCCTTCTATTTTTCTGGTCATTTCTCCTTCAGAGGGCATCCTGAATGAAATTTGTTTTTTTCCCAATGAAACAGTGATAAAAGCACAGCCCAAACAAATTGGCCCAGGGGGAAAATGGATTCAAAAAGATTAAGTTTTCATAAAAACGTACCCAGTTCTTTTCTCCCAAATCTCACATGAGAAAGTAGGGACACAGATCAGTCAAAATTCATGCTTTTTTTTTCCAGCTACAAAAGCTCTAAGGGCTGCTAGATGGATTCCATTGCTCCTCATTACCACCTAGTAATTATTTGGATATGCACCCCAGATATGGTAGCCTATAAGCCAATGTACTTAATAGCTATTGTTTCAATGTGAGAGTTAATTGCAGGCTTAATTTTCTTACATTGATCTAAAACAGTTCCCTTGTAGAATCAGCCACAAACTTCCCATGACAAACCCTGTCCATGGGGAAGAGAATTTTAGCAACATTTTTGCTCTCTGTATGATTAGAGCTCTTGAATAATAAGAGTTTCCTGTTCCATGTAATGTTGAACATTTCAGAGCCTTTCTTCATCTTTGTACTTGGTCGCCCTCCCACAAAGTTATATTGTCTTAAAGCAGCAATATAATGACAAAATTATAATGCATACCACTACATAAATACAATATTATAAAATGCAGTTAAAACCAGATCATACAAGACTAATTGCGTGATAATTTTTAATTGCTTAAGTCTGCTGTTCACTATTCTTGCCTTCTCTGTCTTTTTCAACTTGTATTTAGAAAAGCCAACTACAAGCCACTGGAACTACATAATTCAAATAATAGAAATCCTTTTTTTCTAGTCTTAGCTTTTTCTTACTGTACCCACTAAATTATACATAACCCAACTCCATCCTTCTCTGTATTCTTCAGCTTTGATCATTTCCTTGGAGCTCCCCAAGAATAAGTTTTGGTGTGTACATCACACAACCAGTGATATAAAGGCACTCCTTCTTCCTGGCCTGGGGTTATACTGAGTATTCCTACTGAATGGAATTCCAAGAACAAAAATTACCACAGTGTGAGAAACCCTTGAAACTTATGGTCAAATTTATTTTTTAATTCCTCTTTGGTATGTAGGTAAACCACGTGTGGATGCAAAAATTCTTTCCTCCCAATCTTACATAAAATTCTTACGTGAAAATCAACCTGTGGTATATTTGAGCCCTAATAGTCTTGCGGCTGAGACTAGTAGTGTCAGTATTAATAATGAAGATCATTGAGTATGTGTTTCTCTCTCTCTCCTTCCCCCCCCCCTCTCTCTCTCTCTCTCTCTCTGTGTGTGTGTGTGTGTGTGTGTGTGTGTGTGTGTGGAGAGAGAGAGAGATTATAGAAGGGGGTAGAAGAACTGTAGATATGCCATTGTTCGATGTGCACTAATAGAGTGGGAGTTGCCAAAGGCGACAATGCCAGCCATTTTTTTTGCTGGGAACACTCTTTGTTTTAGAACTACATGAATATCCCAAAATTTGAAAAAAAATTCTAAGAGTCATAGTCTTGTTTTTCATGAACTGGGCGGGAGGATATCTGAAAAAGAAGCTGCACCACCAACCTCAAATTGGGCACTCTGCAAGTGAGACATTAATTTCTGTGTCATCAGAAGCTGCTTTAAACATTTCAAACTAAGCTACTTTATCCTGATTGAATGGAAATCCTGTATATTGCCATTCGGTTTCCAATATTTGCCATAACATTCTTGGTCTTGCTAATCATTTGCCTTTGTTTTATAATCAATGTTTTGGCACCTTTTTTGTCTTCTTAACACACACCTGAACTCACATTCCTTATCTGTGCTTCCTGAATGGTCTAAGAATTGCTCTTCTTGTAGGACTGTGGCCTCCAGCTACTGCCTTGTCATCAGCCGGGTGCTGACATACCCAGGGCTCAACAGGCAGCATCTGACAGGACAAGAGATAGATATATATAAGAACAACTGCTAGCTGGTTCCTGTTCATGACTAAAAGAGTATGTCTGATCATTACCAAACCTTTGCTAAGCGTACCAACTAATGGAGCGAGAGACATGAAAGATTTTCACGGGCCATCTGGAAATGTAATTCAAAGCTAACCTGAGGAGGTCATGCTAAGTAAGATGAATTTTTAGCCACCTCTTCCTTCACAGTATTGACCTTTGGCTTGCAAAAAGTAATAAAAAAATGATACTTTTTTGGGGGGTGGGGGAGAAGAAGCATGCAGAGTCCTATGGCTGAAAAGTTCAAAAGGAGAGATAAAGAATGAAGAGGATTGAAAGTTAAAGTTTTTTTTTTAAATTTCTGGACTTCACTTTATCTTCCTGGAGTATGACATTTAGTGTCATGCTTTTGTTTTAAGAGTACCGGAACAGATATGTGTGAGCATGAATGTGTACAGCCAAGCTTGTGTACCTGATGCACAGGAAACAGATAATCTCACTAGCCTCATCTTGTCCCTCTTCTATTGTGTATTCCACCTGCCTTCCATTGAAAACCTGAATACTGCACAAGTCAAAAAGAGGGCTGTGAAAATATCCTCAGACCTCTCACATTCTGGACATTAATTCTTTCAACTTCTTCCCCCAAAATGACATTATGGAGCATTGCAAACCAGAACAACTAGACACAAGGTCAGTTTTTCCCCTCATGCCATCACTCTGCTAAACAACTATTTCCCACAATACTGTCAAACTATTTACTAAGACTGTATCACTATTATTCTTCTCATCCTTCCTATTACCTATCTCCTCCCACTTATGACTATAATCTTGTTGTTTGTATCAATATATTACTTATATTGTTTTATTTGTTTCTTATTATGATTTGATTGCTTATTTAGTATCCTAAGACTATCACTAAGTGTTGTATCTTATGATTCTTGATGAATGTATTTTTATGTACATTGAGAGCTTATGCACCAAAGACAAATTCCTTGTGTGTCAATCACACAAGGCCAATAAATAATTCTATTCAATTTATTTAAAGTCTCTGTTTCATTGAGAATATCTCCATAGTGATGGCATCTCTTCCCTGAAGCTGGAATCTTGCTTCTCCTGAAGGTACCTTTTGCATCATCCTAACTGAAGGTGATAAACTAACTTTCATTTCGTTTTGTTTCTACTCCTTGTCTTCCTGTGACCTTATTCCCTCTGCTCTTTTCAAGTATGTTCCCAAGATATTTGGGAGTATGTTGGTTCATTTCCCTGAAGTGGCACATTCCTCAAAACAAAGCTGCACATTCACTTATTATCATGAAAGTGACCATGGGGCAAGTAGCAGGGAGAAAATCACCATAATGGCCTCTGAGCCAAAGAGAATGTTGATAGAGCAGGACTGAGAGACATCAAATTAGCCTCTGGATTCTCCCTAAAGCCCCTGTCACACTGCACCAACGGATGGAAAGAGGATGTAAAACGGAGAAAAACACTTGTCATCCGTTGATTTAAGCGGCGACTGCTACTCCATTCTGTACTCACTGCCTCTGTTTTTCATCCTCTCTATCTGTCCAGCATCCCGTTTATTGACGTTTCATCCGCTCAGAAAGTTTTGAAACTGCTCAAACTTTTTAGCGGAAAAATGTATCCAATGCATCCGTTCTGCATCCGTTCTGCATCCGCTAGGCATCCGCTAGGCATCCGTTCTGCATCCGTTACGTATCCGCTATATCCGCTAGGCATCTGCTGCGCATCCGCACAACTCCATCCGCTCCAGCGGTAAACGGACGCAGGAGGAAGCGGACGGACGCGGAACGGATGCAGAACTGCGCCAAGCGGATGCAGAATGGAAACAAAGCATTTAAAATGGAAAAAACGTTCGCAGAGGGGACCTATCTCGGATATTAAGGATGTCTTGAGCATGCCTAGAGGATGCAAAGGACACCTAGGGGAAAACCTATACTGCCTATAAAAAGGGGGAGCAACTCACCTGGATCTCACTTTCAGACCAGCAGCCCCTGCGGTGCCAGACCTCTGCAGCCTTCATCTGGCTCTTCCTCTTCCACAGCATCCAGTCATGTCCACCGTGGATCGTAACAAAGTCCTTTTGGCAGCCACCATCCTTCTGCAACAGTGCGAAGCCATCTACAGCTGCTCTGTGAACTCTACTACAGGAAGAAAAGGAGGTGGCCAAGAAGCGTCTGGGTCCAAATATGGATCGGGAGAAGAGCAGAGTACGGACTGTTATAACAAGCTGGTGGTGGAGCTCAGGAAAGAAGACACTCGTGCATTCCAGAACTTCATGGAGGATGCCGCCAGCCATGTTTGACGAGTTGTGCAGCGGCTGACACCCAGGTTGACCAAGGCAAACACCAATTCCAGCCCAGCCTGGAACCTGGGCTCAAGGTGGCACTGACTCTGTGCCACCTGGCCTCAGGGACCACCTACACGAGCATGCAGTATGGCTGGAGGGTGCCACATAACACCATCAGCATTGTGGTCAGAGAAGTGGTGCAGGCCATCATCGAAGAATACATGGAGGAGCTCCTCCAGTGCCCCTCCACTGAAGAAGGCTGGAAGAAATTGCAGAGCGTGGTATCAGAGGTGGAACTTCCCACATACCGTTGGAGCCATAGATGGCAAGCACGTGGCCTGCAAAGCGCCCCAGCCAAGTCGGGGTCCGCTTATTTCAACTACAAGGGCTTCTTCAGCATCATCCTCTTTGCCTGGTCGATGCTGACTACAAGTTCATGTACATCGATGCTTCAGGCAATGGCTCATGTTCAAGATGCCCAGGTATACAACGCCAGTCACCTCAAGGAGGGGTTGGAACGCAACCTCATCATGGGCTTCCCAGATCCAGAACCCCTGCCCAACGACATGCAAGATGTGCCCTAACTTCATCATGAGGGATGACGCCTTCTCCTCACAACCTACCTCATGAAGCCCTACACTCCAAATGCCTCACCCGTGAAGAGAGAATCTTCAACTACAGGCTCTTCAGGGCAAGACGGGTGGTGGAGAATGCCTTTGGCATCCTGGCCAACAGGTTTCCAGGTACTTCTCACCACCATGCAGCATCTCCCAGAGACCATGAGGAGGATCATGGAAGCTTGCTGCATCCTGCACAATCTCATGTGCACCGCTACCCAGTCTTGCAGAAAGGCTCATGGACCTCCAACAAGGCAATGGGGACATGGAGCCTGGGGAATGGAGGCAATGATAGACACTGAGGATGTGCAAGGCCCCAACAGAGCCTCACGTGAAGGAAAAAAGCAGCGCAACCTCCTGAGACACCGGTGCAACTCCCAGCTGGAGCAGGGAGTGGCAAGACGGATGATAGATGGTTAATGGATGCTTCCTTGAGCCTGTGGCATAACACTGATGAGGTTGTGCCCATGTATGTTGAGTGGCCCTACAATAAAGAGGGCATTAATAAGAGTTGTGGTTATGTTACATGTGTGGATGACTCGATTACATTATTATTGATAATAAAGGGCCATAGGTGGGGCACCTGGGAGGGTGGACCATCAGTCCCACTATGCTTGCACTGGAGGTTTATCTATCCCACAGCTATTGGCCCATCCCAAGGTATCCCTGCCCATTCCACTGCTATCTTAACACATCTCCTCAAGCCTGCAAAGGCTTAAACCATTTCTAAAAGTTTCCACAAAGACTTTATTAAAAAAAAGAAATGAAGCAAGTGTGTGAATCAAAGATAGGACTTTTTATTAACAAACAAGCTATAAAACAAAATGAGTCTCTGGCACTCCTCTTGGTCGTTCAGTCTCAGGGGTGAAGGGTCCCGGTGCTGTGGAGGTGGCTGGTGCTGGAGTGGCTTGTCTGATCCCCCACATCATCAGCTCCTCTAGAAGCAGAAGCAGCAGAAAGCTCCAGCCCCAGAAGAGCAAGCCCGTGCTAGCAGAAGCCCAGCAGAAGCAGAGTGAGGGCCAGGGGTGGTGGTGCCCTGTCCCTCTTGCCAGGCTGGCAGCAGATGGCCTGAGGCTTTCTGTTCTTCCCATGGTTGTGGGTTGCTGGCTGGCAGGGAGGCTGGCAGGGAGGCTGGCAGGAACCAAGGCTGGCAGGAAGGCTGGCAGGCAGGCAGGCACCAAGGCTGGCAGGAAGGCTGGCAGGCAGGCATCCCACCAAGGCTGACAGGAAGGCTGGCCACAAAGGCTGGCAGGAAGGCATGAACCAGGCTGGCAGGAAGGCAGGCACCAAGGCTGGCAGGCAGACTGGCTGGCAGCAAGGCTGGCAGCAAGGCTTGCAGGCAGGCATGCAGGCAGGGCAGGCAAGGCTGTCAATCCGTCCGGCAGCAGGTCTTTCCTCTGAATGGTGACCTGCTCCGAGCTGCTTTCCTTATATCCGCGGGGCTTGCGCAATGCATCCTCCCCGCGTGCGCAATTAACGCTAGGCATCCGTTAGGCTTCCGCTGTGCATCCACTAGGCTTCCGCTGTGCATCTGCTGTATCCATTCCGCATCCGCTTTGCTGAGGCCCCCCGGAAGCCCTGCAGATGTGCCATCCGCTGCCATCCGCTTCCATCTGCTGGGCTTCCGTTCCACATCCGCTTTCCATCCGCTCTGCATCCTCCCCCGTCCGTTCCTTTCTGTGTTATCCGCTCTGCTTATGCAAATTTTTGCCCTTTTGAGAGCGGATAAACAACGGGATGGAACATTTTTCTCGTCCGCTGTGTCCTTTTTACAAACATTTTGCATCCGCTGGGCAGTGTGACAGGGCCTTAACAAGCAAATTGAACGATAAGATGGAAATTAACTTAATAGCCATTTCCTCCTCCAAGGAATTTTGTTCCTGTTGTTCTAGGTGTGATCTATATTGCTAACATTTATTTCGAATCCTGTAGTGTTTTAGTTATCTTTTTCAGTATGTTTTTTCATGAATGTTTTGGTGTCCTTTTTTTAATGTTTTTTTAATGATGGGGAAGTTGAGGAACACGTATTTGTTACGGAAATCATAATTAGTATTGTGTATTTTACCACTCACTCATAGGTTCAGAAGATCATATTGATGACCAAGGTCTGTTGAAGGTTGTTCTCAAACTTAGGACTGGACAGCAGCATTGTAATTCCTGGAGTAGGGGTGGGCAATTCATTTTCCCAAGGGGCCACATAAGTAATTGTTATTTGTTTGTTGTGGGGATTGTTGTGGAGGGCCAATGCCAATGCCCTACCCCCAATGCTGACATCCAGACCCCCAATGCTGCTGACACCATGGGACAGGGACAGCTGAAAGACCAGGTGTAACTCATGGATTGTAAAATGCCCAAAACTGTCCTATAGGTTGAGCAGTAGGAAAACCAAAAGAGTGAAATAGATGACATCCAGTAATGGTCTCCTAAAAGTCACTTTATCTATCACAAAATGTCACACAGATAAAACTGTATTCCTTCCTCAGCTTCCAGAACCTGAAGCAGGGTTTCCTTAATTTTTAGAACCATAGTATTTCTTAATTCATATTAGCCCATTTAAAAGGCTGAAAGTTTGTTGAAAGCTGGGACCAAGTCACCTTATTCTGCCCAGGCAAATTAGAAGGACAATCCTAGATAAGGT
This sequence comes from Laticauda laticaudata, assembly GCA_004320025.1. Taxonomy (NCBI): domain Eukaryota; kingdom Metazoa; phylum Chordata; class Lepidosauria; order Squamata; family Elapidae; genus Laticauda; species Laticauda laticaudata. Next base: position 22,826 of record BHFT01006131.1, read on the forward strand.
CTTCTGAAGAAAAGAGGTCCTGATAAACCACAGAACTTCCCTTCACTGCACAGATGTAAAACTCTTCTTTAGACCTCACTGTGGAAAGTCCTGGAACTCATAAGTGTGTGGGAGGGTGGGAGAACATATCACAACATGGGAAATGAGGTCATCATATTTCACCCTTTGGACACATTCATGTCTGAATGAGCTGTTAGTTCAGGTGTATTTAGGGAAATGTAAGCAGATCCTTTCACATTATTGTAGGTTGATGGTTCAGTTAGTACTGCTTCTCCATATTCATATTTTGAGTTCTCAATCAGAGCTTTATGATGAGATGCTGTTTGTGGCTTTTTAATGATACTTTTGTCTGTTTCTAACTTTGAGGGACAGCTGCAGCAGAGAACAATGTCTGCTGCTCATATATTAACAGTGGGACATTTGATTTTTCCATTCTGAGTTATGGAGAAAAATAAATGTGCTCAACATTATTCTTTATTTTGTAAAGGCCTATGATACTTGCAACCTACAAGAGTCCTCTACTTTAAAAACAAAACAAAACACCGCTGAGAAGGTAGGAAGATCCATCCTGATGTTCTAGAACTAGGATCTATACAATGCCTGTTTTTCTTTACATGAAACTTTTTCATAGCCATTCAGTGAGAATGTTGAAATAATAGAAGTCAAGATCTTATTTACTAAAGGCAGAACCACACAACTCTTATAAAGGAAATTTACATGAGGATCCAATCTCTACCTTCTTATTATGTAGGTAGATATCATAAAAAGTCAGCCCAACTTTGAAATTCTCTCAATTTTTAATATGATTTGGCATACCCAAATTCTTCCTCTTTAATCACAGTTCACCCTGAACTTGAAGTTGTTTCTCTTGGCATTTCACACATATTGTTCTCTCTCTCTCCCCCTCTCTTTTCCAGAGTACCTAAAGATATTAGCACTGTACAGAGCTGACAAAATGAGTTCTGACAAAAGATAATTGCATGAACCCTTTGTAGTCAAGTACTTAAAATGTCTCGACATTGTCAGTTTTTATTTGAGTCAAATCTCAGAGCTGAAGCAGTTCTATCATAGAAGAATAAGTAGGAAAAGTACAGTAGAAAGGATGGAAAGAATGTGGAAAAACTAGACCTTTTCTATAAACTATAAACAAACCCCAGATGTGCATAGTATTTATTATAAGGGGGGAGAGAATTGAGGCAGAGATCAGGGTACTTTCTGGGGCATAAAACATGGCATAAAACATGGAACCCAATACCAGCACATTTTAGAAAACTTCACTGTCCATTAGAAATTTCCCAACACAGTTTTGGTTTACAGGAATTGGGAAACAATTATGTCATGTAGTCATAATATTTGATTTTCTACCCAGTTACTCAATTCATGACCAGCAACAACACTGATCATAGATTGAGTTCTTTCATCCTACTTGTTAAGTAGTTCTTTTCAAATGTACCAAATGGGAAGATTGTGTCATATTCTATATGTCATAATTAATAGATTCCTGGGATTAAGAATACTAAATAATATTGTGGTTAATTAGCCTGGTCTTTGCTTGCCACATGACTAAGAGAAAATTATTTTCTGTTGGTCACTGTTTATTTGTTTTTACGGATTGTTATAATAATGCACGTTCCATAGATAGATAGATAGATAGATAGATAGATAGATAGATAGATAGATAGATAGATAGATAGATAATCTCTACCTATATCTACATAGGTATATAGAGATATAGGTATTCCTATTAAGAATTTTATATTGATAAAAGACAAATACAGATATAGGTAAAGAAAAGAGAGGAAGAAAGGGGAAAACTACAGAAAACAATAAAAAGCAAAAAAATTAAGAAGTAACTTCTACCCTTCTTTATAACAGTTACAAACATTAGCTCTGCCCCCATCCCTTAACATTATAATTATCTTTTCAGGCCCTTATCCAATCTCTTTTCAGTCATGGAAACCAGAAATCACCATTTCAATTTTTTTCCATTTTGAGCAAGAATTCCATAAAAGATTCCCAATACTTATTGTTTGAACCCTGGCCAAAGAGATCAGTTTTGCCATCTCTAAGTCACTGTTCTGATCAGATACCTTTAGGACCTATTTGTATACAAACAATATTACCAATGCTTCTATGTGGCCTATTGCATCACCTGAAAATTGAACTATGTTATCATTCCTGAGAAAGGCATAAAAACAAAAATAATTGGGAGGATTTAATAATTGTTCTGTCTACAAAATTGCCTATAAAAATGTAAAACACTCTTTCAATAAACATACAACATCTTTATTCTAAGAGAAGCGTTTTGGTTTTTTTTCCCTGAAGCATAAACTGCTTGGTACTCTCTGAGCTTGTTTGTTTTCTTGCAGACTTTCATTACCCAAACCGGGTAATTGCCTGCTGGTATGACTATAAAGTATATTGTGATCTAAAAGCAACGGAAGCACTTTTCTATACCAGAAATACTAGACTGACCAATGTTAAAACTACAGGTGTTCCACCATTTTATTTCAGGTCAAATTTAGTAGCTTTATTCATCTTATTCTTCCAGTTAACTGCTAACATACACCACTTCAAATGTAATTTAGTAATGACTCACAACTTAAAATGTAAAATATAATTTGCTTCATTCATTCCCTTTTCGTGACTTCTATATATGAAGCAAATGAACCTGAGTTTGAGTTACATAAAGTTAGTTTTATCAGGAATAGGGTGTGGGCGGGCAGAGAGAAGGGAATAAATAGTCACTTAAGCATATCTACCCCCACCCTGCCATCAAAAATTACAAGCTGTAATGGGCTTTAAGATACTCCATTTCTAGTTGAAAGAGCCACAAATTTGTCAACCAGACTTAATTAGAACTTGATGAAATGCCATGTTAGAATAGCATAGCGCATTTAAAGATGTGGCCTCAGCATAAAACTCTTCCTTGCCCTTTTAATACCGAATTCCCTTCTACAGAGTGTATATAGATAGTGTATATAGATAGCAGCTGGGACCCCAGTGGGAGTGTATATAGATAGCAGCTGGGACCCCAGTGGGAGAAAGATCAGTATGACAGAATCATATCCAATGGTAATTTCAGCCTTAAACCAAAAGGAAGGAAAATCTATGGAAAGCTGTTCAGGCTGAAACACTAAGAAATCATTAGCGAGCCAGATCCATTGACAGTGACAAAAGAGATTTAGGGTTGGGGCAGAATTATTGGCATTTGCTTAAATTTGCCAATTTCAGCTACATTGGTGACAGAGGATGTGTGCTGAAAAACTTGCTGAGAAAAATGCAATGCAAGCATGTATTTGGACATGGGAGGACAAGTATGAAAGAAACGCCAAATCTGTATTTGCCGGAATTTTGTCTATCTGGCACCAATTGCATGGGGTTTTTCAGTCTGTCAGTGGCATCTGGACAGAAACGACTTTGAAATGTCCAGCAGCATTTGGCTGTAGACCTAGGAGACAAGTGGTGTCCAAAGCAAGCTTTGCAAATCTACTCTATGAGGTTAGGTGGATTATTGTTATTTGTTGTTCCTCCTCATTAGGTCACAGAAATTCCCACTGCTGAGTCATTGGAGCTGAGCAAAAAGTATCGGTGACAAGAATTCAGCGTTCCTTCAACCCTGAAAAATAGAGCTAGATATTTTTGGAGGAAACTTCCTGGTTGTAACAAGAGGTATTTTCCCCATGGAATAATCATCTACATAAAAATGCATTTATTATTTCAAATGGATCATGCAATGAAAGTATCATGGCAGAGTCTAAACCTCTTATATAAGAAGTGAACAACTGGAAGGAATCATACAGAGCTGGACAGGTTTTCAATGTAGAGAAAAGTAAAGTCTTACACAGGCAAGAAAAATCAAAAGTACACATATAAACTGGGTGAAACCAGGCTGAATAGCAATAACTGTGACATGGATCTTGAAGTCTTAGTGGATAACTAGCTACATATGAGCCAGCAGTGTGCAGCAGCAGCCAAAAAAGCCAATGCAATCCTAAATTGTATTAACAGAGGGATACAATCAAGATCAAGGGAGATACTAATACCACTCTATAAATCCCTAGTAAGACCACACCAAGAGTACTGCATCCAGTTTTGGTCACCACACTATAAAAAGATGTTGAGACTCCAGAAAAAGTGCAAAGAAGAGCAACCAGGACTAACATATATGAAGAATGGTTTCAGGTACTGGGCATGGCTAGTTTAGTGAAAAGAAGGACCAGGAGAGATATGTTAGCAGTCTTCCAATATTTGAGGGGCTGCTACAGGGAGGAAGGATCAAGCTATTTTCCAAGGCACCTGAAGGCCAGACAAGGAAACTGAACAAGGAGAGATTTAATCCGGAAATAGGGATAAATTTTCTGACAGTGAGAACAATCAACCAATGGAACAGCTTGCCTTCAGAAGTTGTAGGAGCTTCATTACTGGAGGCTTTCAAGAAGAGATTGGACTGCCATTTGTCAGAAATGGTGTAGGGTCTCCTGCTTGGGCGATGGGTTGTACTAAATTACCTACAAGGTCCCTTCCAACTTTGTTGATCTATATAAATAGATCTTAGATACCAAATTAATTTTTACTGAAGAATCAATGCTTTTTTCATCAGATTCATTTATTCACAGGACTTTTAAACCTCTCCAACTAGCCAAATCTGAACACTATGAACCCTAAGTACATAACTTGGGATTAAAAACAAGTACATTTTTTTAAATATACAGTGAAATTGCATCTAAAACCAATAATTACATTTAGTATATAAAAAAAAACTAGAACAACTTTTTGGTCTGGCAATAATTCAGCTTGTGGCCCCACTCTCTTCTGGTACTTAAGTCACACATCTTCTTCCCTTTGGAAAGGGCCATAGTTGTAAAGGGCCATAGACTGACATTTCTTATGAATGGGAAAAGGAAGAAAAATGTAATCAAAATGTTTGGATATTCCATGGTTGATAAGCAAACATCCTTTTTATTTATTTTAAAAAGAGAGGAAGTTTTCTGGAGAGGTATCCAAAACAACATTTGATGGTATACCAGATAATTCTCTACTATCTAATATTTCTGTGCTCCTCATCAGTATTTTCAAAGATTCCATGGTTATACTTACTTAGGTTTCATGCTCTCTCTGCCTCTCTTCTACCAATGAATAATTACAGTCCTCCAAATATTTTTGAATGTGGACCCCAGCCATAAAGTCACAAAGAAAATTCTTGCATGGCTAGTAGTATTAGTTTATTGCAATATACACAATGAAGATACTAGAAGAGTTGGTTTTAAAGGAAATTAATGCATCTAAGTCACCTCATCAGAACTTCTGAAAACTGTTTTGAGCAATGTTAAAATAAAACAGTATTTCTCAATCTGGGCCAGCTTGAAGAAGTTTGGACTTCACTCCCAGAATTCTTGGGTTTGAAGTCCACACATCTTCAAGTTAAAGGTAAAGATAAAGCTTTCCCCTGCCCAAAATTGTCTCCAACTCTAGAGGGAGGGTGCTCATCTCTGGTTTCAGTTTCCTAGCTGAGAGAACCAGCATTATTCGAAGACATTTGGCCAGCAAGATTATATGGCCAGCAAGATTATATGATTATATTATATGATTATATGAAGAGGCACATGGAACACTCTTACCTTCCCACTGAAGTGGTACCTATTTATCTACTTGCATTTGCATGCTTTTGGACTGCTAGTTTGGCAGGAGCTATGGCATGAATGGGAGTTCATCCCATCATGTGGTGCTTTTGTCTCGAACTGCCAATTTTCAGATTGATCAATTTAGCGTCTTAACTGCTACTTGAAAAACATAGATGCAGAACATTTTGGCTTGGAAATCTAGGAAGGCTTGCAGCTGGGACCACTAGACTCGTGCTTTTCTTAAACATTTTGCCAATAATATTCTGTGGATAACTCTTAAGATATACTGTTATGAGAGACAGAGCAACACTTTTATCTTTCCTCAAAATATCTATGTTTCTTTTATGTAAATCTATGCTATTCATCCTTTTATCAATCATATTCCCTAACACTTGTTCAATGCAGAAAGTTCACATTTTCGATCAGATCCAAGTTCTGATGTTCTTTCATTGGCCTGCTCAGAAGGATATCTCTCTAGTTTAATGAAGTAAGTCTCCAAGCAAATATGTCAATGTGTGCTAATCGCCCTTTTCCTGATCTTTTCAAGTTCAGTGATTATTTTTTTCCAAAATGAGTTTGATCAGATACAATCTAAGGGTAGAAAAATGGAGGGAAAGAAAGGAAGCACCATAGAGAATACAAATGTGAAAAAAGAGGTTTAGACATTTCTCCAAAGCCATGTCAAGAATTCTATGGCATAGTTGGACGCTATTTTGGAATCATTTTATTTCTGCCATTTCATATTTCCCATATTATTCTCTACATGGATTGTTAAAGCTCTGAGATCTAGGAAAGAAGTCTGGGCTCACAATGAAGCCTCTGGTATTTCTCATTACAGTCCCACAGCTGGAAGGGAATCATCTATTGATATGCTCCCACTAAAAGGCCTGTCACATTGGCCGACGGATGCAAAACGTTTGTAAAAAGGACACAGCGGATGAGAAAA